>QANX01001434.1:0-28236 GCA_003254975.1 Ochetophila trinervis
TGTGAAAATGGAATATATCTTTCTCAATAATCTGATAAAGTAAATTTCTTTTATTTCTTTTTATCTTTTTTTTGGATATTGGACTAACTTGAAGAATTAAAATGAAGCTTAGTCTACGAGTTCAAACCAGTAATTTGGTGTAATTAAATAAATCCTTTCGCGCAATAAATTAGCATTAACTATGTCATATTTTAGAGCATTATAATGAAGGTTAATTTGGTAGGAGCTCTATTGATTAATATGTTTGTGATTTGCTTTGAACTTGCAAAAACAAACAAAAAATGCAGAAAGTTATAATATATAAGAAGGCCCCTACTCTCTGATTTCATGCCCTTTTCTAGAGCGGCTACTAATTTTTCGCCTAAAAAAAATCTTAATTATACAATGTTCAAGGCTTATATATTTATATTGATAAAAGAAATTGCTCTAGTTTAACTATATATTTTTTGCACTCAATTAATTTGAATTCGACTTGCGACAATATATAGGGTAATACAAAGTAATATTATAATTCAAATATATATTCATTAAAAAAAAATTATTTTGTCACCGTTAATTCATCATGGGTCTTATGTGTTGACACTTTTTTATTAAGTTTTTAATTTTAATTTTAAAAAAAATTAAATACAACAAATTAATATTATTTTTATAAAACATCATGAATTTCAATAGTGTCAGACAGCATAATTTTATTTATAAACAAAAGACAAATAAACTATATTATGATAGACCTAAAAAAGGGTGTGCATACTCTCTATTGATGCATGCATAATTGGGCCATTATGGCATTATTCAACCCCGATATCAAAAAAAAAAAAAAAACGGAGCGGATGACCACGACCAACTCCAACCATTTGATTGCAAAGAAACGAGAGTTTGCTATTTATATGTGTTTGGTTTTCTAGGGAGTGGGACTCTCTAAATAAATATTAAAGAAATATTGTATTGTATTTATATTGTATAATATTATATTTTTGTTAAAATTATTTATTTAAATTTTATTTTTTAAACTTTTGTATTAAAATAAATAAATAAATTTTTTTAAAAATAAGTGTGAGTTTGTGTTGTATCAAGTTAAATTTTATGTTTGTACCATATCATATTGTATTTGTGTTGCAATTTATTAATTTAAATCCATCTAGTTAAATTTTTTCATATTAAAATATACAAATTCAAATTCTAAAAAATTATTGCAGATCATTTATAAAAATTATATTGTGTCAACGTGTTTTGTTAAAATTTTTCATGCTGATCTTTAAAAATGTGATGGTTTGCTTGTGACTATAAAAATTTATATACATCCATGATATGAATAATATGGTGTTACGGATCATTTATNTGATGGTTTGCTTGTGACTATAATAATTTATATACATCCATGATATGAATAATATGGTGTTACGGATCATTTATAAAAATTATATTGGATCTATATAGTTTTGTGACGTTTAAAATGATTATTGAAAATTAAACTTACCTTGTGTTAATTTAAAATAATATAATTGACATAGCAATACATCTTATGCAAAAATTTCTCATTTGTGACCCAGTGACTAAGATAATGGGCAATTATAGTTTCCTCATGGCACCCTCAAAAGGACTGCATTGTTATTTTGAGGTTTAGCCAGTCTTAAAATCAAATTTGATTTAAATAATAACAAAATATTTATTTGATTTATTTCATTTGGACAGTGGAATACCAATTCCATTTGGAATTTTGAAGCTTTGAAATAAATTTGATAAATTTAAAAGACCAAAAGAGTCGCCAAAACCTAATTACACTATAATTTAATCAAAATGCATACTCACTGTCTTTTTATATCGATTAGAATCTTAAAGGAGGAAGTACAAAATTATGACATCGCCTTGAGTAAACTTTACATCTTTTTATTCAACCCCAATCACAACTTGAACAAATTACTTTAGAAGTAAATGAAGATTGTGATTAAATCAATGAATCTATTTAACGAGTCTATGATACGCTTCCCAATTTTCATGTTATTCCATGCATTTACTCTTCCCAATTTTCACATTTCAATAATCTAATTTATGGCATTTGTGAAATTATAATGATGAACTAAACATTTTATTTTCACAATATTTGTGAAAATTATAATAATGATGATCTACTTTAAAATGTTATTTTTCACATTTCATTGAAGACTTTGTTATTTTTTTTCCTCAATTTTTTTCCTTTTTGTAAATGTAGAATTGAAAAGTCCAAATCAATGACTCATTGTGACTTCGAAGCCCAACCATTTCTAGAACAATTAATTAGTACTTCAGTTGAAAGATGAATACCTAATAATATAATCACCAAAAAAAATACCTAATAATATAATATTCAGCCGCACACTATGATTTACGGATAAATTAACATAACATTTACCTTCATTTTTCTTTTCTTTCTTTTGGACAATCTTTTTTTTAAACCTATTCGAACCATTATGCGGTAAAAATTAATATAATACATTGTATATGATGTAATTTAATGTATTGCATAGCGAATTTGTCAATTTATTGTAAAACATAGGCTAAATGATTGGATTTGTTTTGCAAAAAATAAAAATAATAGCTAACATTTATAATTTTCCTTTTTCTTTTGAAAATATTAACAAGAAGGAAAAGAAAAACAGTAGGAGAGGCAGAGAGGGAAGCACGCAATTAAGAGGGATTGGTGGGCCCGGTCAACTGTAAAATGGAAAGCGCGTCCGACAACAGCGGAAGTGGGGGCCCTCACCACCACTCATTCTCCAAAAACCCCCCAAAACCCAATCCCTTCCGCCGCCGATTCTCATCTTTCTCTTCCCGCCGACTATCTTTCCACCATGTCATTTGGGTGGGTCCCTTCTCTTTACTCTTATCTCTACCAACCAATCAAAATTAAGCAAAATACCTTTGCGGACCCCACCAATCGACACCCAGAAACCCAAAACCAAAAAATAAAATAAAAAACAGGAAAATAAAAATAAAAACGAGAAACAGAAAACACAGCTTGCAGGGGGTGGCTGGCTGGTGGGGATTAGAGAAGGAGAGAGAGTGTGTGAGTGAGGAGAGAGAAAGAGAAGGGGCAAAAAAACTAAGAAAGAGAATAAACAAAATTTAAATAAAAAAGAAAAAAAAAATTATAGAAAGAGAAATACAGAAAGGAGAGAGCTCCCAGGGAGAGACCCAAAAGATGGTCGAAGAGAGGGTCCTCTGAGATCATCCTGTAAAAGGCAGTAACAGAAAAAATTAAAAAGAAAAAAAAAATTAAATCACACACACTGACATTGGAATTATTTTTATTTTTTATTGAAATTATTTTTTTCTTTTGCTGCCTTTTGAGTCTCAATTTCCACCTACTATCTCCTTCAAGCTTTCTTTTCGCTTCATTCAATTTAGTTCACTGCATTTCTCCTTCAAAAGTTTTTTGTTTGTTTTTTTGTTTTATTTTGTTTTCAACGTTTGTTGTTAATTTCCCATCTACCATCCAGAAAAAAGTTTGCGTTGTTACGGTCCACAACAGCACCAGAAAAAAAGTTATTCTTCAGCACCCTTTTGCCCCTTTGTATATGGTAATTTTACTCTGTTTTTGGCTCTCTCTGAAGCTTTTTCTTTATTGTTACTTTTTTTCTGAGATTGCTTGCTCAAGAGGGTATTCCTGCATTCTTGTTTAGAACTCTGAAATGCTGAGCTTTTTTTTTTATCCATTGACATTGCTAACCCTGTTGTATATATATATATATATTCCGTAATACATTTTCAGCTTCATCGAAATTCTGTGGAAATCTGTATGAAGAAGACCTGTTGACGCGGGCTATGAACTTGTCAATAAAGAGGGTGTTGTCGAATCAGTTAAAAATCGTAATGATGAGGGACCCTTATATCAATATGGACGCTAAAAGCCTTGACGAATTTGCATTTGTTTGTAAAATAGTTATTTCGTAGGTAGATATCCAAAGCTTCGTCTTTCACGGGGTTTTATCACATTGAAGGAAGTTATTTGTATAGAAGAAAGAAGAAAAATCTGGCGATCTTGTATAGTACATTGTATAGCGTCGTGGCTTTCAGCGGAAAAAACAGACACCGCCTCCACCACTGCCGCATTTGGTTCAACAAGCTATGGGAGGTAGATGGAACCCTTTTGAATTTGGGTTCTCATATTTCTTGGTTTTGATTCTTGTTTCAGGAATTGGGGAATGCTTTTCGCTCAATGATGAAGGTAATTCTTATTTTGGTGTAGGTGTTTTTTGTTATTTTGTCCGTTTGATGGTCTACTGAATAGTATAGTTGAATATAATGCATTTTTAAATTTTGTTGCACTTGAAATGGAAATACAGGACTCCTTTTGTTTGCATTCCGGATGAAGATAAATTCTGATCCTTTTGGTGTTTTGGAAAATTGGAATCCTAATGATGAGGGTCCTTGCTTGTGGTCGGGTATTCATTGTGTCGACGGTGAAGTGCAAATGCTGTAAATTTTTCCATTGCTTCAAACGATTTTCTTAGAGCTAATTGTTAACGATTTTCTTGGATTTTCTACTTCAAATTAATTTTTTCATGCCAAAAGTCAAATATTTGATTTTGATGTCCTTAACTCTTTATATTGTAATCTTGCAGAAATATGACTGATCTTTCTTTGGAAGGGACATTGGCACCTGAGCTTGGGAAGCTTAGTCACTTAAAAGCTCTGTAAGGATAGACAATGTCACTAGCTTTTTCTGGGCATTGCAAAAGAAGTTGAGATTTTCATTTGTCTAGTCAGCTGTTGTTTCTAAATCTAAAAGATGCCTTTTTTTTAAATGAAAATTACATAGATACTTTAAGATGGCATTGCACAATGCCACCTAATTAACCGACTTTGGGCTGTCCCTGCCAAAAAAATAAATAAATTGAAATCCATGTACAATTGGACAAAAATGGAGAATCTCAGAAGTTGCTAATTGCCAACTTTATAATTCTTTCATTTGAGAGTTGCATGTTCTTCATACTGAAGTTTATTGTAAAGTTTTTTAAAGCAGTAAATATTGATTCCAGACATTCTTTTGTCAATGATAGGCAATGAAATGTGTGTTTGTGTCCACTGAACATAGAGTCACTCCCATCATCAACATTGTCGTTGTGATCATGAAAATCCTATCATCACCATTGTTATTTCAATCATCATTTGTTTTGCCCTCATCTTGCTCTCATCTGTGTCATGCGTTTCTTTAATTTGTTGAAAAGAAAACCAAGGAAAACTAAAAACAGTTAACAAACAAGTTTCAGTTTTATTATATTTTTCTATTTAAAAAAAAAAGAAAAAAAAAGAAAAAAAACAAACAAACAAACAAACCTTGTTTTCATTTCCTAACTTATAAAACACAAGACAATACGAAACAAGCTCTAAAATGTCAGTTTTTAAAACACTTCAAATGTATATCTTTGGTGTATAATTTTTAGTCATGTTATACTGATTGTGGTAATCACTAGATTGAAAATTAGATTTTTTGTTGTTATATATGACATTTGTAACTTTGTGGTTCTTTCTGAAAGTTGTTGAATCTTTTGGTTCTTACTTTCTCTGTTTCTAATAACAGTGTACTATACAAGAACTGTTTCTCTGGTGAAATTCCTAAAGAGATTGGGGAGCTCGCACAGCTGGAGCTGTTGGATTTTAGGGAAAATAACTTGAGTGGACAAATCCCAGCTGACATAGGCAGGATGCTTTCATTAAAACGCTTGTGAGTCAGCTGTCATATATTTAGTCTGTAATTATTCTTTAACTTATAGGTAACTGGATTGAATTCATCTTGCCCCCAGGTTGCTGTGTCACAATAGTTTTGAAGGAAGCATTCCCCTCGATCTTGGTAGGCTCAATATGCTCTCTGAATTTCAGTTTGATGAATACCTTGCATCAAGTGAAGCCACTGGAATTGCTTGTGTAAACAGAAAGTTCAGTTACTGGTGAGATATTATTCTAAATTAATTTTGTTTCTATACATGAGCATACAGATACATAACTTTAAAATAAAGAATTAGTGACTATTTACATAGTGATTATAAGGTGATTATAAGTTATAACTATTTCAAATGGCAGCTCAATGCTTGTTTTTTGATTTCCAAGTAAATACTCCTTATAATGTAACTATATTTATGGAGAATGACACAAGTGCCTAGTTTTAGTTCTTTTACTTCTATCATTGTCAAGAATTAAAACAAAAATTGGGATAGATTAATCTTCATTGTCATTACTACTAAAATTGAACGAAAGTCTTTTCCAGAGTATATTCAATTATACAAACAATTGGTTAAAAGTTGAGAGCTTATGAACTTTGAGGGTCTTGTTAAATAATTAAGTAAAATTTGAGACTTGTAGTGGTGTATATGTTTCTTCATATTCATGACATCTAAATGAAAGTACAATGTAGGTGTATTTTTTTGTTTAGGAGTGGTGTAGCATTATGTAGGTGTATTTTTTTGTTGAGGAGTGGTGTAGCATTTTTGGTTCTGAGCTATGCAGTATGCTGGCCCCCAACCTTGCACACAAGCTGTTTTTCTAGCTGCCATCATTAGCCTGATTTCAGTATCTTTTGTTCTTACATATGTTAGTTCTGTAATAAGTTTTAAAAAAAACTATGCAAAATGCACTTCTGATTCTGGAATGAACTTTTACGACCTTTTATGCGTATACTTCTCTTATCTTTTGATGCATTTATTTGGCAGCATCTGGCGTAATTCAAATCATTTAAACATGGCAGATTCTTTATTAAGCCCAATGAAAGGAGCTCTTATGCGTTATCTGAATTTCTTGCCACTGCCACTGTATGAATTAAAATTGTTTTATGTAATCAGTAGTTCTGCATTTACTTTGCTTTGATCAAGTTTAGTTGTAATTTTTTGCTCCTTTTCTAGGTTCAGTCTCAGACTGCATGGCCATGAAGAGGGCTGCTGTGATCATTTACCTGGTGTGTGTAGTAGCCTACTGTTTATATGTGAAAATTTATACTAAGAGAAAAGGCTATATCATTATATGTTTCATTATGCAGCTTCGTTTCAGCTGAATACAGTCCAAAATGCTCAGAAGTTTGTCAGTTTTACACGCCGTAAGCTACTAGAGCAAGCTAGTAATCTTGCAGCTGCACCTGCACCTGCAGGTGGTGAATCACCCTCTGGACAAATCATTGCCCTTCCAACAACCCGAAGTAGTGGGGCTTTTCCTGCTGTACCAAATGCAAAGAGTAAACAATCAAATCCTCCTGCATTATTGCCTTCGCCTGCTGCTCCTCCACCGCGACATACTTCACATGAGCCTTCCCAAAACTCTACTGTAGTTTCTGGAAATCCAACTCAACAACATTCATCTAGTGGAAGTTCTGGAAACATGTGGAAGATTGCAATTATTGTTGCAGGTGTGGCTGTCCTGCTCATTGTTGCTGCAGCCATGCTCTGCATGTGCCGCAGCCAAGCTGTGAAGACAATAGGTCCTTGGAAGACCGGAATTAGTGGGCAGTTACAGAAAGCATTTATAACAGGTGATCTTTTGATCTGCAATAAAAACAACTAGGGTATCATTTCTATTGAACCAAAAATTAATAAACCTAGAAGAATTAAACAAAAGAAAGGGAAAAGAAAATTAGCTTGGCTTGTTGAAGGGTCAATTAGATCCACCATCAAAATAATTTCAATTATGGTTTTGAATAATGATTTTTGAGAACAATTTGATTAATAGAACTGGTATGGTGAATGTTGATGTCCACTTCAACCTTTTAGTTTTTTTTTGAGGATGTCTTTGGATGCCCACAGAAATTCAATCTCTGTTTCATTTTACAATAATTGAAGTTCGAATACTTTATCCTCAATTGCAGTTCAATCATGAAAACTTATTATAATAAAACTTCAATTTTAGAAACTGCATGATCTTTATTACTTTTTTTCTATGGTATTGGAAAACATCTCAAATAATGACCGCAAGTAGAGAATAGTTACAGTATGGCTGGTATGCCCTTGAGATTAAGTGGCTTACCTTAGTTTGGAAATTCTGATAATAATTTATTATTTTGGTACAATTTATTAATATTTGTTCTGATTGAAATTTAAATGACTTATTAATAATTATTTTATAAATAATATTTTGTTGATTTTAAACATGTGAACTATACCATGTGTTTGCAGGGGTCCCCAAGTTGAACCGATCAGAGCTGGAAACTGCCTGTGAGGATTTTAGTAATATCATTAACACAATTGAAGGTTGTACTGTGTACAAGGGGACATTGTCGAGCGGAGTTGAGATTGCTGTTGCATCAACATCAATAGGTTCTTTAAAAGATTGGACCAAGATAGAAGAGCTGGCCTATCGGAAAAAAGTAGTTATTTCTTACAGCTTACAATTGCTTTATACTTTTTTATCTTATTCTCTATTTAGATTAATAAATAACATTTATGCTGTTTTTGAAATTTTTGCAGATTGATACTCTCTCACGGGTGAACCATAAAAATTTTGTTAATCTTATTGGCTACTGTGAGGATGATAATCCTTTTGTTAGAATGATGGTTTTTGAGTATGCTCCAAGTGGAACTCTGTTTGAGCATCTCCATGGTAATTTTACTAATCTAATTATTTCTGACTTGAAATTTAAGAAACACAGTTTGATTTAACATTATTCATGTTATTTTAGTGAAAGAAGTTGAACATCTTGATTGGAATGCGAGGATGAGGATTATAATGGGAACGGCTTATTGTCTCCAATATATGCACCATGATCTAAATCCACCTGTATCCCATTATAACTTGAACTCAACGGCTATCTATTTAACAGATGATTATGCTGCTAAGGTATGGATTTCCATTCATTCTCATGCTATGATTTCCTTTATTAATTGTGTCTCTCCAGTAATCCTCTCCTACAGATTGCAGAGGTCGGGTTTTTGTCGAAAGTAAAGTCAAAGAGTTCATCTGAAGATGAGAAAGAAAACCCTGAATTGCCACCCTCTGCTGATCCAGAAACGAATGTCTACAGCTTTGGAATATTGTTGCTAGAGGCCATTTCTGGAAAGCTCCCTCACTCAGAAGAGCAAGGGCACTTAGTTGACTGGGTAAATCTCAAAATTAGATACTTTATTGAGGTTTATACTTGCAATTACTAATTTAATGATAAACTTTTTCAGGCTGCTGAGTATTTGAATGACAAGCGAACCATCAGTTACATGATTGATCCGACCCTTAAATCGTTCAAAAACAATGAACTTGATGTTGTATGTGAGGTTATCCAAGATTGCATCCAGCTAAATCCCAGACAGAGACCAACAATGAAGGAAATTACTTCCAAGTTGAGGGAAGTGATTACCATCTCACCCGATCAGGCAACCCCAAGACTTTCTCCACTCTGGTGGGCTGAACTCGAGATTTTATCAGTGGAAGCAACTTAAATCCTTATCTGAATCTCTTCTCTGTGTTGTAAGTCCCAAGTCTCTCTCTATTTGTATCACAACTCTAAACAATAGCTTTTTTAATCCGTGCTTCCCCTTTGTTGGTATTCACATCCTTTTTTGCCACTTTGTTTTTATCTCTCCCTCCATTCTATTTCACATTCTTTCTCTTTCTCCCTCGCATTCTGTCACAATCAAAGTGTGTGCTAATATGATTGTTTTTCAAGTGGGATTCTGTGCTAAATATATACCTGATATTTGTATTTTGGTGATTAAAAGTTTGGAATGTAAACTAACATAGCATTGTGATGTGTCAGTCCCATTGGACATTATAAATTTGTGAAACTTATATTGCATATAGGTTGTTGAGAAGTATGGAATATTCCCAATTGGCATGTATGTTTAATTTTGACAAGGAGCACATTTTCAGAGCCACTATTGTGGGTAAAATAGCATGTATCAAATGTGACAATGAACTAGAAGAATGACCCTCCCCATGCTGTTGATATGTTTATATATCAAGCTTCTCAATGTGCTTAATGTTGTTCTTTTAGTGGTAATAGATGCCTATTAATGTCGTGTCCAATATATACTGTATGATGGAATAGATAGATTATATATATATATATATTCAATTTTGTTGTTATATTGCCCGGATAATTACATATAACTCACCGATTTTGGTGAGTTACATGATCCGGTTATATGTAATCTACCGGTACAACCTGTTGATTATATGTAATTGACCGGATGAGTCCATCCATCTTAATTTGAATGCAACTCGGTATTGTTGCAAAATTATATATATATATATATGTGTGTGTGTGTGTGTGTATTTCAAATGTAAAACGATATTGAAAATTTATTATTTTTGACGAGTCAGCCAATATTATTCTATGTTGAAAGTCACACCCCATTCCTACTGTATTGATCATATCACACATATTATACAGAGAGGGATGAATTGAAGCTGGTAATGGCATCAAGTAAGTAAGACACCTGGAGCCCTCCACTGCCGCCGCAACTCTTATGAATTATGATGATAAAAAGCCTCACAGCCACCTTCACCACCAACACACACTGAACTTTTTACCTTCGCTATCCGCCGCAGCTCCTTCCTATTGTATTTTACTCTATTCTACAAATACGTTAAAAAACCTTTCCAATTTAAATTCACGCTTTAAGTGATATGTTACTGTCACTTTCTAGGGAATCCAACCTAAATTGGGTTGTCTTACTTTCACAAGTAACATATTACCTACATTACGAATTGCAATTGCACTCTGCACGAAAAAGTCAGCTGGTTTCTTCTGGTTGCTTATTTCGTTCATCTATCTAACTATTATACAATTTGACTTGCTGTTTGCGTATCGAATTAAATATATATATATATATAATTCTGACAAAACCTTGGTTCTTCGAATCACGCAGCATTAAATATATTTTTGTATATATGGTATATTTATTTAATGTATGTGTGTGTTTCAACAAAAAAACAAAATTATATATATATATATATTTAATGTATGTTTGTGAATGCAATTAATAATTTCAAACCTATTTCAATTTACGCCAAAGTAATATTTAAAATATATATATATATATATAAAATATTGAGTGAATTTAACTTTTTACATTTGAATAGTTAAATTTTATTTTTTTATTATTTTAAAAGTCCATTTAAATTATAAATATATATATATATATAATTTTTTAAAAGTAGAAAATATAAATTTTTTACAGAGGCCATTTGCTGCCTTTAGGTAGGTGCATACACGCTGTATCTTGGTCTGCAGGATCTACGTGTTTTGAAAAACAGGTAACATAATTGACAAATTAAGGAGACAACAAAGGAAGAGAAACTCGTACAGGTTTTTTTTAATGTGACTCACGAGGTGTCTATGCATTTTCCATTTTCGCTTAATTACTAGTTTCTTTATAACCAACCTACCTTATCTCCCCTCCAGTGCAGTACCTTTCATGAGCCAAACTAAAACATCAGACAAAACTAAAGTAAACGAAACGACACCTATTTGACCATCTTATAATCAAGTCTCTGTGCATACATGACTCGACCGTTATGCTGTTCTATGGTTGGGCGTTGTATATATATTCATATCTATATATTTAAGAAGAAGCGGTACGTTTGTGTCCCCACTGCCTTATCTGAATCTGAAGCGCGGACATAGCAGCCAAGAAACGCACGCTCTGCAACGGTCCAAGTATTTCCAAGAGCACCTTGAGAGTCTTGAGCCTGACGCAGTCCCCAGCCTTCATCACCCTCTCCAGCCCACTCATCAGCCCTTTGAGTGCCACGTCGACCAGCCCTTCCATCTGGTACGTGGTCTCTCCGTTCCTGATCCTGCTGGCAAGCCGTGCCAGCTCCACCATTTTCCTGTCGGCCATTGCCATCTGCTGCCTCTCCATTTCCCTCTCCACCTTCTCTTCCTCCATCTTGATCTTCGCCCTCAGCCGCTCGATCTTTCTCGCCTGTTCGTCCGTCAAGTCGCCGAGGCTGTACGAGCCTCCCACCGCTCGACGACCCCTCCTGAGGGACTCGATCAGCTGGAACGCCGTGGATGGCTTCCAGTCGGTGATCCACGAATACGCATTCTCCAGCGGACTCAACCACACCGGGCAGAAGAACGCCACCACATCTTCATGGGCCGCGGCCCATTTCGCTGTGTAGTAGTTTTTGTAATGGGCTGTGACGGCCGAAACCAGAGCAGCCCGCAGTGGGTCCGTTTGGGACTGATCCTCTGGATCTAATTTGGACACCTTCTGAAGGTTTTGGAGATGCTGCTCCAGCTGACACATCCACTTCTCGTAGAACTCAGAGAAACTCTCCTCCACTTTGGTCTTCATGGTTTTGTTTTTGTTTTTAATTAGTTAGAGAGAGAAAGAGAGGAAATTACAGCGATGAAAATGAAAGAGTTGGGGGGAGGGAAATGTGGGAGCTATATATATAGATATAGATATAGTGGGATTGGGAAGGAACAGCAGGAGGTCCAGCTGGAAGGATGAGGGAAAGACACGGTGCGAGTGGGGTGGCGAGGTTGGGATGTGCGTGGCTGCTGCATGGCTTACGCGCAGCAATCGCCTACTTGTGGATTTTAACTTTTAAGGGCCATCTGACGCTTTGCGTTACCATTCGAGGGACATCAGTCTTCGAGGCTCTGTTTCGTATGGTTTTCAAAAAAGCTGTTTCTTATTAAAGGTGTTTTATATGTTCACTTTTCTATTAATGCTCTGTTTCGCCTGCTTCTCAGAAATCATAAAATTATTTTTTAAAGTTGAAATGTGTTTAGATAATTTTTTTACAGTGTTTTAGATTCTTTTAGCATAGTTTTTGAGAAATTAAAAGGAGATTTTAAAATTATTTTTGAAAGTATTTATGATTTTTAATTTTTTATCAAAATCAGTAAAAATTAATTTTTTTTATAAATTAGGATTGAAAAAGCAGAAAAAAATTAAAAACTATACCAAACAAAATTTAAAACTTTTGAAATAGCATTTTTTTAAAACTAGAATCAATAAATAAATTATAATAAAAAAAACAAAAATTACGTTAAACATGACCCAAACATTTTAATCATTTGAAAAACAGCTTCTACTCAAAATCATAGTTTCTATCATACTTAAAAATTAAAATTAATTTTAACTGTAATTTTTAAATTTTAATTTAAATTAAATTTTAACTGGTTGAGGAAGAGATTCTATTAGTAGTGATAGGGTTTGAACCTATGGAACAAGGAAAACAGAGGAAACAAGGGAGCAAGGCATCTGTCCCATAGCTACATTTAGAGGCAGCGGAACTCTAGTTGTTTCATTTTTCTCGATCTGGTTTCGGTAAAGCAATCGTTGCCTCTTGGCTCGATTGCTCATTTGCTTCCTCCTTTGGGCATGAAGTGTTTGGTGAGACCTTTCTTCGCCTGTTGAAAAGCTAGCCCTTGCTCCAAGATCTTTTTATTTAGCACTAGAGGAGCCCTCAAATCTTAAAAACCGATGGAAGGAATGGAAAACGTCCTTTCCTTGCCTGCACCCTCCTAAAAGCCAACCTCCCTTAAAGAAAGAGAGCATCTGTAGTCAAATTTATAATAATACAATAATAATTAATCAAAATAATAATAACTATTATATATACATTTAAAAACTATGAATGTATTATCATAAATTTAAAAAAATTAATTTAATTTAAATCAACTTTTAAATTCATCTTAAAAATTATTACCGTATATTGAGAAATCTTTTTCAGTCTGTTAAATTGGTCAAGTCCTTCTTGTGCTACGCATGTGTTTTGTTTATTTGTTAAGTTAGTTAGTAAGATGGTTTAGTTTGTTATAAGCTGTACCGTAGAAGCTTCTTAGAGGTCATTATGGCTCTCTCTGTTTTGACGTATATAAAACAGAGTTTACTAGCATAAGAAATGTAAGGTTCAATTTATGAATTCAATAAAATAGTTTCTCTGATTTCATTTTTTTCTGTTTGTTATTTGCTTTCTTTCATTTTCTCTCTAGCCAAACACTTTAGTTTGTCTAAATTCTACTTTCTCTACTTGATATCCTAATCCAATTCCCAACAAAATCTTGTTTGAGACCTTTTCTGACTGAGTAAAGAGATTAAAATTAATTTAAAATTTTCTCTTAACCTTTGAGTCTTTGACTGCGCTCAAATGTCATTCACTCGCACCTGCTGTTTGATCGTTGGTTTGTTGATACGTGTCGCTATGGGAATCAATCACTGTTCAACGTGGAGCATGATTAGCCTGTTTATGATGGCAACAAACTTTTATAGGCTAATCAATTCAATGTAGCCGGGTGTATTTACGGGACATTTCTCAAGTGAACCCCTTTGTTTGAGGGGATTTATGGAAACCCCTCAAAAAAAAGTTATTAAAAGTTATTTGATATGCAAAAAATTACTTGATATGCAAAAAATTACATGATATGGAAAAAATTATCTGATATGCAAAAAATTACTTGATATGGAAAAATTACATAATATGAAAAAAATTATCTGATATGCAAAAAATTACTTAATGTGAAGAGGTTTTATGCATGAATCTCTGTTGAATTTTTAAGGGGTTCGCCCAAATGGGATCCGTATTTACGAGTTTTCTGCGGAACAACCTCGCTCCCAAGTCTAATCACGCCGCCAGGTAGGCCGGCCTCATAGCCATCAGGTGGCTCACGTGCCTTGCCTTCGAAGGCACGTGTCCTCGACTCCGCGTGGTTTTTTGGTAGTTAAAATTATAGTTTTTAATCTTTTCTCTGAAGAAATTCAGAAAACATAATATATATATTAACTGTAACTTTTTTTTTTTTTTCTCTCTGTGTATATATTAACTGTAATTGAAAGAGCTGAAAGTTTTATTTTTCCCTTTCTTGATCTTCTAAATCTGTTTTCAGTCTAGCTATTACTTCATTATTATGTTTTTGCAGAAATTACAGCTCCCAAGTAATTATCAAGTTAATATCAATGAATATTCAAAATTGAAGATCGTTTAACCAATATTTAGTAAAATGATTAAATAATCCAACAACTTTAGTAATAAGTACAAAAAGTGAGTTCATCTTTATAGTTTAATAAGGAGTAAAGTAATACTGAAAGTATCAATTTGTGTAACAATTGATATATGGATTAAGTAAATCCATTAAATATAATTAAATATAAACTAATTAAAATATAATAATTAAAAACTATCAGAAACTGGCGAATCAAACTGGCAAACACATCCCAATATTCTTTGGATGCCAAATTAAGAAATTGGAAAAGGATATAACATATTCAATTTTTATTTTTATTTTTTAATTTTTATTTTTGTTAAAAAAATCAGAACAATTATTTTTTGTTTTTATTTTTTTTATAATTTTTTGTATTTTAAAAAAAATTATAAATAAAATTTATACACAAACAATACCTGATTAATGCCGAATATCAAATTTTATTCATCTTGGGACTTCAGATTCTAGCACTGCTTAATGATTTTGGATTCTAGATGTTAGGTGCTGGGCGAACTTTTATCCTAGCTATGTCTAAGGCCTCGGCCTCGTCTAGACAGTGGACTCTGCCTCGATCGGATAATACTGATTTTTAGCTTCAATGTGGAGATCTTTGAGTCCCAGCGCTATTTAGGCGATCTAGAGGTTTTGATGCTGTCAAAGACAACAAAAAAATAAAAAAGATTTTATTATTTTTTTCTTTTAAAAAAATGAATTGATTATAAAAAAAAAAAAAAAACCAATGGGTTGATAGTTAAGTAAAGTTATTTTTCATTTTAGTTTCTAATCTTCAAACAATCGAAAGTGAAATTTGAAACTATTTTTTAATTTTATTCCTTATAGATTTTCGTCTTCCTTTCTAGAAAATTGAGGCTCGTTAAAACATTGTCAGTCCACATGTAATTCTTTTTTTTTTTTTGGTGTAACACATGTAATTCTTTCATTGCCTATCATGCTTCTATATATGTATATTCTTATGTTATGGGGTCCGGTAGAAAGCCATAAGTTATTGGAAGAAAACAATACAATATATATATATAGACAGCTATAAGTAACAAATATTATTAAATGTGTGTTTATTTTTAAAATAGATTATATATATTGTTTGTCACCTGTCATATGCAATTGGACTGGAGCAGTTAGCTGAAACGCCATTCTCCGCCACTTCTTGATATCTGCTTCCCATTCACCCAAGTTAACAAATAGTCTGTAAATTTCATTATTACAGTAAGTAACGAAGCTAACACATATAAACCGTATATATATATACACTATTCCGCCGACTGATTAGACATATAAAATACTCATAAGTAAATATAAAATTAGATGATCTATAATTAGGAGCATAATTAATAAATGTCCAATCCTGGTACGCAGAGAAATCGACGTTATTAACTATTTTCTATTTTTGCACAACAACCTCTGTAGGGTCAGAGTCTGGTTTTCCGTTAGCAAGAATTGCTCTCAGCTCTCAAGCAAACAAACGCCATCTCTTTTGCTGCAACAAAATTAATTTCTCGACTGCGTCATATATAATTCTCTCAAAGGAGATCTTCTCAGCCCTGCCTCCGGGCAAGGCTTCAATTATCTTTTGTCCCCGCTTCTTTCTTCTGCTGCATTTTCAAGGCTTCCTCCACTCTTTTCCCAAAAATCTAATCCAGCAAAGGAAATTTTTCGAAAATGAAAATAAATCATTAATGAAATTTTAAATTCGGTGTGGAAAAAATAAAACATGGAGAAGAAGGGGACGATACTGATGCAGAGGTACGAGGTGGGACGTCTTCTCGGACAGGGGACGTTTGCGAAAGTGTACCACGCCAGAAATCTGAAGAGCGGTCAGAGCGTGGCCGTTAAAATCATCGACAAAGAGAAGGTCGTGCAGGTGGGTCTGATTGACCAAATCAAGAGGGAGATCTCCGTGATGAGTCTCGTGAGGCATCCGAACGTCGTTCGGCTTTACGAAGTGATGGCCAGCAAAACCAAAATCTATTTTGCCATGGAATACGTCAGAGGCGGAGAGCTTTTCGACAAGGTCGCCAAAGGCAAGCTCAAGGAAGACGTGGCCCGCAAGTATTTCCAGCAATTGATCGGCGCCGTCGATTTCTGCCATAGCCGAGGGGTCTACCACCGCGATCTGAAGCCGGAGAATCTGCTCGTGGACGAGAATGGAAATCTGAAGGTTTCGGATTTCGGGCTGAGCGCTCTGTTCGAGTCCAGGAGAAAAGACGGTCTCCTCCACACCACGTGCGGAACGCCTGCGTACGTAGCTCCGGAAGTCATCAACAAGAAGGGATACGACGGAGCCAAAGCCGACATGTGGTCTTGCGGAGTCATCCTCTTCGTTCTGCTGGCGGGCTATCTTCCATTCCACGACTCCAATCTCATGGAGCTGTATAGGAAAATCAGCAGAGGAGATTTCAAATGCCCGCAGTGGATACCGGCCGAGGTTCGAAAGCTTCTTTCGAGGATTCTCGATCCCAGTCCGACCACCAGAATTGACGTCGCGAAGCTCACAGAGAACGCGTGGTTCAAGAAAGGAATCAAACATCCCGAAAATGCCCCTGCCAACGCTGATCATATTGGGAATTTGGGCGATGTGCATTTTGCATTTTCGTCTTCGGATTGCCATGGCAGTCCGAGTTTCAAGATTGCGAAGTCGAATTTCAATGCCTTCGATATCATATCGTCTCTGTCGCCGGGTTTCGATCTGTCCAATTTGTTCGAAGGAGATACGAATCGCAGACCCGAGGCTAGATTCACGACCACAAAGCCGGTTTCCACCATCGTTTCGAAATTCGAAGAGATAGCAGAGACGGAGAGTTTCAAGCTGGTTAAAACGGATGGGACGATGAAATTGCAGGGTAGCAGACAAGGAAGAAAAGGGCAGCTGGGAATCGATGCTGAGATATTCGAAGTCACGCCTGCGTTTTATGTCGTGGAGGTAAAGAAAACGGCCGGTGACACATTGGAATACAGAGAATTTTGTGACCACGACTTGAGGCCCTCTCTCAAGGACATAGTTTGGACATGGCAAGGTTGTGAAGAGCAAGAAAAATCGCCACCTTCATAGGCGTGTTTCTTCTTAGATAGGAGGAATTCTTCTATATACAAAATACATATATATCCCATAGTTTTTTCTTCTATCGAGAGGTATTTTTTACTTGCTGCTACACTGTCTTTTCCATACTATTTTCCTTCTTTTCCACTCGTTAATTTTTGTATATCTGAGTTTGAGAGCCACTGTAGAGAGAGAGGGGCAGGACCTTTTGTTGAATTGGGCCAAAGCTCAAGTTACATGCAGGGTCCTGTCTTCTATGCCCAACAACTATAAATTTGTGCCCCCACAGATCAAAGTGTTATGGGTGCTGTTTTGTGAAGAAAAAAAAACAAACAAAAAGCGTCTTCAGCGATTAGCACGGTATTGAAACGTTTGAATGCAACCATTAAAATAAGAAAAGAAAAGCAAGCTACTAAAATCGAAAACCACATAATGTACCTAAGAGTAGAGAGAGCTTCTAAGCGGTAAACGTGGGAAATATGAAATTTGAATCCCTTATGGTAATCCTAGGACAAAAGTCTGGAATTTGAATATCCAGATCGATAGTGTAGAGTTCAATATTTTCTAACCCATACAAATAGTGTAATTCGTTCATTTTGCATTCTCAATAAATTTAAATGTTATAAGTACGAGCCAGAACTGCTTCATTTCTTCTTTTATTGTTATATAGAAAAGTTATTATATGGTTTACATTTCTATTTCACAGAAAAGACGATACTTGTTGTATACTAAGGTGATATATTTTTTCGAGAAAGTGAAGCTTAAAGTAGCTAGATTGCTTAGTATCAAACTCAACCTGAAGAATAATGTTAAAATGGAAAGAATGTTGATTTATTTGATAATATATTCGTACGCAATCTTGTTGGAACAAAACATAAGAAAAAAGGACTTTTTATTTTTTTTAAACAAAATAGTAAATGTAGAAATTTGAGAAACATCGTTAGACAGAGAAGACATAAGCCAAGAAGGGCTTATTTCCAACCAAGTACAAAAACGAGGAAGGGAAATAACATAACGAGCAACCTCATTTGAAGAACGGGGAGATAACCCATACTGAAAGGAAGGAAACGTTACAAGCCGAGCTTGAACTTCATCCACAATAAAACATTCAGATACCAAAACCTTATCAGAGTTCTTTAGCAATTTAATTGCTTGAATATAATCTTTCTCAATAAAACCATCTCTCGAACCAAATTCCGCTTAAAATCTACTGCTGCAGCAATAGCCACATCAACTCTGTAGCAAGTGTCGAAATTTGCTTAGAAGTAGGTAGAGACAAACTTGCTAAACAAGCTCCCTCATGGTCTCGAATCACAGCCCCAATACCCAAAAAATCCTTATCTTTGTAGAAAGAACTACTAACATTTGTTTTGTAAGTGCCCACAAGAGGGGATTTCCAAAATACATGAGATGTAACGGGTTCACTATAGAGCTGGACAGCAATAAAATCGCAGTGCAATTTTTCCACCTACTCCAAAATACCTTGAGCATCTTTTTCTTGAATCTTATGGACCTTCTTATTTCTTTAGGACCAAATTGTCCACGCCACCAAAGAAAACCATTCCACCTCAAAGCTAGAGAGCGAAGAACAGCATAAAGAACATATACATAAGAAAGAGCCAAAATTGTGGGGGCTCTAAAAACTATGTTGCTTTCCAAACTGCCAAAGAGCATGAACAATATCCTCATTGTTGACCTGACATCTCTCACAGTACCCATCTTTACGAAGCTTCCTAAAAAATAAATTACCATGATAAAGTAAAACCGTTAAACAAGCTCCATCTTCCATAACACTTTCCACCATTGCAACGGAGAAGCAGCACTTGAAGAGCCAATACATCGCCTCTCCTTTTGTCGCTCACCATTATCAACTGCCACCCAATAGCCAAACCTAACCGAGAAACATCAATATTTAGAGAAATTCCACGCCAATCTATCTCTAACTCTGTAACCTCATCCTACTCTATTATAAGGCGCTCATTTTAATTACTTATTTTATGTTCCTTAATTTGTGCCAAATAATCATGATATATAGAAAATTATTGTTAACATAATTTTTAACCTTTTAATTTTGATATCTTTGATTTTTTATTTTGCCCATTTATAATTGAAAATTTAAAAAATATATTCAAACTAAAAAATAAGCTCACTTCAGATTATTTTATTGAATAATATTTAATATAAAATTAAAAATGGGTCAATTTTTGCATGATACAATTTCACTATTTTTTCTTATTTTTTTATGCATATATATTGATATATTTAATAATTTATTATGCCATATCTTTAAATAAAAGATTTAAGTATAAGTGTATAAGTATAATATTTGAGTAGAAAAATAATAATAAACATTTAGAAACGCAGATAAGTTATTTCATGTTTATTTTTTTTTTTCCCCTTTCCTCTCGACAAAGACTTCAGTAACGCATTGAAGGTGCTCACTTTTTCTTTCCCTCGTTCCCTTTCCTTTCTCTCAGGCTCCATTTTCAGTTTTCATCTCTCTCTCTTTGTTGACCGCAGGTAAGCCCCTCTTTTCTCCTGCTCACCTTACACTTTGCGATTGAGTTTTTTTTTTATAGGGTTTTTGAAATTTTAACCTTGTTTTCTCTCTATTTCCTTGTATTTTACTGTACGTCTTGCATTCTCATAATTTTTATTTATTATTCTCATTTTTTTTTCCTGATGAGCTTATACTTTCGATCTCGTTTTGGAGGTGAGATTTTGTCTTTGTATATTTCTATTTTTATTTTCTTTTTAAATTGCTGTAGTTGTTCCGGGTTTTGGAGTTTATGTAGTGTCAGTGTGCTGTGTGTATCTGCCATACAACTTGATACATTTTATGTATTAGGGTTTTGAATTTTTGTTGGTATATTATTTTAATCATTTTCTTATGAACCCGTGCACTGCTTTTGTTCTTTGGAGTTGTTTTCAAAAAAAAAAAAAAAAGTAGTCTTTCTTTCCATTATAATTAATTTGAATTTTTATGTTACATGTTCCTATGACTATTCTCTCTGATCATCTAAATGTGACCATAAAAATGATAAAATCCATTTTTGATAAACCAAACCTAACCAATCCGATGAAAAATTGGTTTGTTTTGGTTTGGGTTATAGATTGTATGGAACCGAATTAATTGATTAGGTTGGGGGGTTTTTCAAGAAACCAAGTCAACCCTAGCCGAGCCCACCCCTAACGGCAATAGCTGTTTTTGTATTTAGGGAATTGGAGTTAGGGTTTTTCTAAATCAGATTGCACATATTCACGGGAACAAGAATTTAGCAGCAAGTGGTGCTTTGTCCGAGAATGGCAGGGCCGGAGGAGTTTAAGTTTAAAGTTTATAATTCGATGACCCAAAAGAAGGAGATATTCGAGCCCATTGAGCCAGGCAAAGTTCGCATGTATGTCTGTGGTATCACTGCATATGATCTCAGTCATCTCGGCCATGCTCGAGCTGCTGTCAATTTTGACATCCTCTACAGGTCTACATATAATTATATATATATATATATGGATTTAGTTTGTGAATTCTTAAAAATATTTTATTTGATAAATTTTGAGGGTTTTTTTCATCGTTTCAAAAGGATTTTGATAGAAATACAATTTTGATAGGCTCTGAGATCTGTTTTGTTAAGTAGGGTTGAAAATTTTGATTACAAGTTAAAAAGTGATGGAAATTTTAAATATGGAAGCTACTTCCTTTTCGAATCAATTGTCACCTCTGCAGCCAGTGTATGTAGAGTTTATAAATCTGACCGTTTTTTATCATAATAAAATTTCTTAAGAGATTGTTGTATTAAGTCAGCAAATTGTTTAGACTACTGGCTTTGAAAATAATTACGCTTTATTCGTTTTCATCCTCTGCAGATACCTGCAGCATTTGGGATATGAAGTGATATATGTTCGTAATTTCACTGATGTTGATGACAAGGTGAAAAGCTTAATATTTTTATATTTTTTTTGGCTAATTCCCTTGGACAAATGGTTTTGGCATGCAGTTTTGTTTGAAGCTAGTATAAAATATCCATCAGTTTCATAATTTAACAGCTGGGAATCATCACTTACTGGTGATGGTTTACACTAAAAAATTTATTACTCTTTCTAAGGGAAGAGGTAGGAACTAGATTTCACATAAAATGTATTTATATCATTTTTCTCATCCTCCATACGATCGAACCAAACAGTTGAACGGTTCTGCTTTGGGATCTTCTGTGATATGGCAAAATTATTAAATAGGTGGTGCATTATTTTGTGAAGTTATATTGGTTATCTGTTCTTTTACATTTGTCTCTGTTTCAAACTTTATTTTTGGGTTACCTTTCTATTCCTCAACTTGGTAAACATAATTTTTTTTATTTGTTCTTGAGGAACTCCTTTCTTGTATGCCTCTGGTGTGCAGTGGTGGCCCCCTTGTGGCATCGTTTTAAAAACATAATCATTTAAAGTGACAGATTTCGTGTCTGCTTCGTCTGCTGGATTTTTAATAGTTCACTTAGTTTTGGTTTCTCATAAGTCATGAAACATCAGGGGATTACTATATCAACCACCATCTACGTCAGAGATCCCCCCTAAAACATTTTTCAAATACAAAAGTTCAGTATCTTCCCACGAATTAGTGAATTAGGCAGGAGCTTTGAAATAGTTAATATATTCAAGATAATTACGTATTTACAAAATACTGTCTCAATTCGTCCTATTTCATCAGATCCGGGATGTGATACAAGCCATTGACCTGCTTTTCTCTATTTAATGAATCCGGCTTGGTATTTTTAATCCTTTGGTAATTATAATGCTTATGCTGAGATTTTAAGTTTGGATCTCTGCAGATAATTCGCCGGGCAAATGAGATTGGAGAAGATCCATTAAGTTTAAGCAATCGCTTTTGCCAAGAATATCTTAATGACATGGATGCTCTACAGTGCCTTCTTCCAACACACCAGCCACGTGTTTCTGATCACATGGAACAAATCATAAACATGATAACTCAGGTGCTTCTCTCTCTCTTTCTCTCATATGTGCATCTCTTTTTGCTTAGTCCTTTTGGAATTTTATCAATAGGAAATAACTGCAATGAAACAGAGGAGCCATCCTTTTTGTGATATTGAGTGCGTTGACCTGGAGGTTTTAAGTTGATAAAATTTGAGCTGAAGAAAAGGAAACTATAGCCCACCAAAAACAGAGGCAAATTATTTGTTTTTTCCAACTTCTTTTGAAATATAAAAGTTGTAACAATTTTCTTTTTGGGATGTTGTAACCCTCAAATATGTTATTGCAGGTTGCTTTACATAGATGTTAATGTTTTCCAGAAACGAATTAATCATCGTCTAGGGAATTAAATTGATTGCTGTTCTGAACTTATGATATGTGACTGCTTATTTCATGAGCAATGTTATTTCTCTTAGTATTTCAGAATGATTTCATAATTCTGCAGATCATCAAAAATGACTCTGCATATACAGTTGATGGAAACGTTTTCTTTGAAGTTGATAAATGCGGAAAATATGGAGACTTATCTAAACAGAAAAAAGAAAATAACAGAGCTGGTGAGCGAGTTGCTGTTGACTCAAGAAAGCGTAATCCAGCTGACTTTGCATTGTGGAAGGTCTAGAAACTATGCAAGTTACCTGTTTTCTAATATGTTAGTTGCTTTCAATATCTGACATTCTCTAACTTTTGCAGGCTGCAAAGCCTGGTGAGCCAAGTTGGGAGAGCCCCTGGGGGCCTGGAAGACCCGGGTGGCATATTGAATGCAGTGCCATGAGTGCGCATTATTTATCATATAAGTTTGATATTCATGGTGGTGGAATTGATTTGATTTTTCCACATCATGAAAATGAGATTGCCCAGAGCTGTGCTGCAAACCAAGAGAGCAATGTGAGTTATTGGATGCATAATGGACATGTTACCAATAACAATGAGAAAATGTCAAAATCATTGGGTAACTTTTTCACAATTCGAGAGGTAAAATTTGGATTGCTCAACTATTGATGGTTTACTTTAAGTATAGTTGCAATCTCACGTCAGCATTTACTTTGTTTATACATTTTCTTGTAGATTATTAAAAGATATCATCCACTGGCTTTGAGACACTTCTTGTTAAGTGCACACTATCGGTCACCTCTCAATTATACAGTTTCGCAACTGGAGAGTGCATCTGACGTTGTATATTACATATATCAGGTTTGAAGCTTCTATACAATTAAATGATTCTCTTATCTTTTGAAAGTTTGCTTGCTGAGTCCTTGAGAAGTCAACTGGTATTCACCTCTTAAGTTACTGATGGTTGAAACATTTTCCTTTCCTTTAATAAGCTACTTCTGTTTTAATTTATTTATTATAAGTTCAATATATCATTTTAATGGATGTCGGGTCAAACTATTTGTAGAATCTCTTTTAGAATTGATTGGATATCATTTTTTTGTTCTTTAACTGGAGTGGAGGCTCAACAGCTTCATATTTAACTTGGTTATTCGTAGAGCCGTAATGCTTGGTTTAAATATAAGTAATACTGAATTTGTTTTTATCTTAATCTAGTATATATTATGGGAGGCTTTTTTCATTGTTAGACTCTGCAAGATTGTGAGGATGCTTTATTTCCAATTCGAGAAGGCAACACGAAGGAGGGAGCAAAACAAAATGGCAAAACGGTTAAAATTACCCCAGCTGCCCAAGAATGCATCAGTAAGCTACGTGTTGAGTTTGAGACTAAAATGTCTGATGACTTGAACACTGCACATATATTGACTGGTGCTTTTCAAGATGCCTTGAAGTTAGTAAATAGTTCTTTGAAGACACTGAAGGTGGGATTTTGATGCTTTCTCTCTCTCTCTCTCTCTCTCTCTCTCTCTCTATATATATATATATATATATATATGTCTCTGCCAATGTATTTGTCTGTGTGATTTAACCTTCTCTTTTCTACATTTTCCAGAAGAAGCAGCAGAGGCAAGCACAATTATCTACAATTCAATCCCTTGTTGAGGTGAAGAAAGAAGTTACAGAAGTTCTGAACACACTGGGTTTGTTATCCTCTCATACGTACACTGAGGTAATATAGTTTCTTACACTTTTTTATGCAAGTTTGAAACTGAATAGCCTTCATCAAATTCATCAAATGTAAGGGTGTACTGTACTGGACAGGTTTTACAGCAGTTCAAAGCAAAAGCACTGGTAAGGGCAGGGTTGGTTGAAGATGATGTGCTTCATTTGGTTGAAGAAAGGACTCGGGCCAGAGTAAACAGAGATTTCTTAAGGAGTGATCAGATCAGAGCTGATTTGACAATTAAGGGCATTGCACTCATGGACGTGGGGAATGAAACAATCTGGAGACCTTGTGTACCAGTAGAACAAGAGCAAACAGCAACACCAGTGGAAGGACAGCAAGAGTAAATATGATGGTGGTTGTCCGGTAAAGTTCTCTTTACTTTCCAGGAAATGAGGTTGCACCTGTAATTTGTATTCATACATGTCAACATTTTGACATTTTTGATCCCTTCACCTGTCATACCCGTAAGGCTGCGATCAGGTCATCTTGGGTCTTGGATTTAAAGCAGCACACTGACCTTAATTTTCCTTCAAATTGTCAAGCAACTATTCTTATAGCGATTGTGTCATACAGTAAAGGAATTAGGATTATAAATACTTGGAATCTATAGCATACTCATTAATTTAGTTTATGCTGTGAAAACTTGCTTATTTATTCTGTTTGTTGAACTGAAATGTCATCGGAAGTGGGAAACAATTGGAATTACATTGTAAAAGGGGACTTGGAATCCACAATCTTTATAGTTGGTCTCACATTTTGCAGTAATGGCTATTCATCTAACAATTACTTTTACTTGGCATTAGGATATAACATCAGTACAAAGGATGATTATAGAAATTTTTTTATTATTATTATTATCTTGGTGGTATAAAATAGCAGGATGTTGGTGATGGGGCTGAACTATATTTGACATCTACATTTTTATTAGAAAGCTCCCAATAGCCCAATCTAGAGACAAAATTCCTATGGTTTCCAGAAAAAAGTCATCATGTTGGACCATTTTTTGTTACTGGGACTAATATTGTACGGGACCATTTTCACCAATCTAGAGTCCAGGCGCTTGCAGACCCTTAGTGGCGTCCAAGTCAACGTCAATATATATATATATATGGAATATTTAATGAATCTAATGCCTCTTAGGCCTGTTTGTCAAAAAATTTGAAATTAAAAGATGCGCTTTTACGAGCGTTAATTTTTTAAAAGTGGTTTAAGTTTTCAGAAATTTTTTTAACCGAAGCTATTAATTAAATATTAATTTTTTAATAATTTTTTTAAAAAAAAAACATAAAAGAAGCAAAAATAAAATATATTTCAAATAAAGCCTAATTCTTTTTAAAGGTTGTTTCATGTCAACAGATTATTTAAAGATATTACTAATTCTAGAATAATTAAATTTATCGATCAAAATTTTCATATTTATTTTGGATTGTAACGTTGGATTTATATTTTATAATATTATTAATTTATCAATAATTAATAAACTGTCAAATAATTAATATTTCTAGCACTACTCGATAAAAAAAGACTAACAAACACAATTGATATTTTTCTTATGTCATATAGAATCATGAACAAAACCAATCTAGTGCATATATGTGTTACACACATATATTAATTAGGCAATGCTTTGTCATTGGAAGCATTAAACGAAGTTGGTTGTTGATTAACGTGTTTGATCATCTTCAAAATGAAAATTTTTATATAAAAATTTATATAAAATCCACACACAATACAAATTTTCATATTTTCCTTGCTTTTCCTGTCTTCAAACCCATTTAATTTCTCATTTTTGCATTTAAGGACTGTATTCTTCATTGAAATGATCCATATTCTTTATCATCGTGTCATGAAGAGATATTAGCTTAGATGATATATTTTTCATTGATAACTATCTGACATTAGATGATATATTTTTAATTGATACCTATCGACAATATTGATGTATTATTTGACAATTTAAATAGTTATTTAAAAATTTTACTTTTTCAAATTAAAATTTTAAAATATAAAATTAAATACAATTTATAAATAATAGTTCTTTCAATCTCATTGATAGTCGTTAGTACTACTGATTACCAAATAACAAGACTGGATAGGTTTTGTGCCAGAAAAGACAAGAAGCCCGTTGCTTATACAAAGACGCCATTATCTTTCTTATGTTATTTTCAATAAGTAAAAATCAAGAGCAAAAGTCTTTCTCAAAGTCACCTCCATAAAAAAAAATCGACAAGACCCCTAACGTCCACCACATTTGGTTAATTTATGTGTTTATTAATTAATTATAATCTTCTTACTTCCCCACTATTTTTTTTTTTTTGAATATTTACTTTTCTGCTATTTTTTTTTTAAAACAAGAAAAAAATATTGTTTTAAAAAGGCAAAAAGAGAGAAATATCAGCATACAGTAAGTTTCTAGCTAAAGATAGCTTTCAGGAGACCACAAATAAGTATTCTAACAAAACAAAGTCTTATTGGCTAATTTATTACCTACATAATTACACAATCTAAAAACATAAAAATAAAAAATAAATGAACATGATAATTATATTAGAAATTGGCTGGTGTCCAAGACCTATACAGTCAGATCTTACAAGAAAAGTAGAAAAGTGACCCGGATGAGGTTTTTTAATGAATATATTCCCTTCAGGTGAGATCATAGAGGAACTTCTTTCTCATCTATTTTCACCAAAAAACTTCATTCTAATCTAAACCAATAAAAAATTCAAAAATCTATCAGAAAATTGCCGCTGAGATCGCATAAAATATTCATGAAAATGAACGAATGTTTGTTAAGGCGTAAATCATATTAAAGTAGAATAAGAAAATAAAACAAGCAGTGAGAAAGTCCAAATTATTTTTTTTATTTCATTTCATTTGGCATTTTGCTTCTTAACGGACACAATATATTTCCATTGAAGAAAAAAAGGACAAAGTCGTCCTCTACCTTTTCTTTAGGATATAATATAATTGAGAAAATATCCCACGAATGATTATCAGTTATCACAAGTACTTTTGCAAACTTTTGCAATTTGTACATTTATAATCTATTATTTTTTAATTTCAAAAAATTAATATATATATATATATATTAATTTTTGTCGGTAACGATCAAATCAGTTAATAAGTTACTCTTTTCTAATTTCTAAAAGCTGAGTAAACCAAAGCGATTCATTTTTATTTTCTTATTCATCAAAAAAAAAAAAGGGATTCATTTTCACCATGCTAGTGGAAACAATTTTAATTTAA
>QANX01001437.1:0-33044 GCA_003254975.1 Ochetophila trinervis
AAGATACTTTGACCCAAGGTTTTCTCCTATTGTTATTTTCGGTTTATTAAATTGTTTTCTTTAATAATTGAACTTTCCAACATAAAATCCCCCTTTTGTCTTTTTAATTTTACTTTAATTGGAATAGATTGAGTTTGATTATCAGTCTCTGTGGAATCGACCTGAACTTACCGCTACTACAGTAGTGTTTGAATTCAGTAATTAATTTTGGTGTTTACGACACGCATCAGCTCTCATAGAATTCCATATTTATTACATCTCTATTTGGATATAATTGAGCTATAGTCATGCCTCGTTAAAAACTTTGTTACAAAAATCTAGTGGAAAAAAACATCTAAGAAAAAAAGAGCACATATCCATATGTTATTTTGCAATGCATGCATTGCCTCATCAAAACNAACTTTAAAGGAGTTGGCTGCTCCAAATTTAAATTCTCAGCCTTTTTGCATTGAATTTCCTGAAGTGCAAGCTTCATTTGAATTAAAGTCTGGATTAATACACTTACTCCCAACTTTCTTTGGTCTTGCAGGTGAAGATCCTCATAAACATTTGAAGGAGTTTCATGTAGTGTGCTCAGGGATGAAGCCGCATGGTGTAACTGAAGAACAAATTAAGTTGCGAGCTTTTCCCTTCTCACTTAAAGATGCAGCTAAAGATTGGCTATACTACCTTCCTTCCGGTTCTATCAATTCTTGGAATGAGATGAAGCGGTTATTTTTAGAGAAGTATTTTCCTTCTTCAAGAGCTGCCAATATAAGGAAAGAGATTTGTGGCATCCAACAACATGATGGTGAATCGCTATATGAGTATTGGGAGCGATTTAAACAATTGTGTGCTAGTTGCCCTCACCATCAGATTAGCGAGCAACTCTTTATCCTATATTTTTATGAAGGCATGTTACCCATGGAAATGAGACAATACTTTTATGAGGGAATGTCACCCATGGAACGGAGTATGGCGGATGCAGCAAGCGGAGGTGCTTTAGTTGATAAAACTCTGGCAGAAGCCAAACATCTCATCTCTACTATGGCTGCAAACACTCAACAGTTTGGCTTAAGATCTACCCAACCATTCAAGAAGGTTAATGAGGTAAGTTCTTCTAATATTGAGCAACAAATTTCTGACTTAACATCATTAGTTCGACAGTTGGCTGTAGGTCGAGCTCAAGCTGCTGTGGTCTGCGGAATTTGTTCAGTTGTGGGTCATCCTACAGATTCATGCCCAACTCTTCAAGAAGATGAGACTGTTCAACAAGCAAATATGATTGATGATTTTCCGGGACAAACACAACGCAAATATGATCCATTCTCAAACACGTACAATCCTGGATGGAGGGATCATCCTAATTTGCGTTATGGTAACAACTGAGGACACAACCAGTACCAACAACTGTATCAAGCAAGACCACCACCTGCAGAACCTCCTAAATCAGGTATGTCATTGGAAGATATAGTGAAAGCTTTAGCCACTAACACTCAACAATGGCAACAGGATGCAGCAAAGAGATTTCAGCATTTGGAGAATCAAATGAGCCAAATAGCAACTGCTGTGGACAAGCTTCAAACAAATCAGTCTGGACAATTGCTATCACAACCAATCAATCCACAAGAGGAAGTTAAAGCCATTACCTTAAGGAGTGGAAAAGAAGTGGACAATTCCAAGAAATACAATCCGGACACTAAAAAGAAGCATCAAGTGGAAGAAGAAATTAAAGTTGAAGCATCACCTAAGGTAAACTCTAAATCTCTAAATATTTCTTCTAACAATTACATTGCTGCTCCTTTTCCTAGCAGATTGAACAAGGGTAAAAAAAATGAGCAAGAACAAGAGATATTGGACACTTTTAGGAAGGTAGAAATCAATATCCCACTGATTGATGCAATTAGACAAATCCCTCGGTATGCAAAATTCCTTAAAGAATTATGCACCAAGAAGAAAAAGTTGAGAGGGAATGAAATGGTAAGTGTAGGTGAGAACATGTCTGCTATTTTGCAAAGGAAGCTACCTCCAAAATGTAAAGATCCAGGTACATTTACTATACCATGTGTGATTGGAAATTCTAAAATAGAACGTGCCATGCTAGATTTAGGAGCTTCCATTAATGTGATGCCTAAATCAATGTATGATTCTTTACAACTGGGCTCTCTAAAAGATACAAAAGTTATCATACAGTTAGCAGATAGGTCTAATGCCTACCCGATAGGGGTAATTGAAGATGTTTTGGTGCAGGTTAATGGAATGGTTTTTCCAGCGGATTTCTATGTTTTGGACATGGCGGATGATGCATCTTTAAATCCAACACCAATCATTTTAGGCAGACCATTTTTGAAGACTGCTCGAGCAAAAATTGATGTTCATGAAGGAGCACTAACCTTAGAATTCGATGGAGAAGTGAAGACATTTACAATATTTGATGGGGAGTCCATTACTTGAGGAATTCAAAGGTTTCTTAAAAAAAAAATAAAAAAAATTAACAGTGAAATTGCAGCACCAGGCGCCTGGGCTGGGGCCTGGGAAGGTGCCTGGAAGGCTCTGCCTGTGGCTGCGCGAAAAAAAAAAAAAAAAAAAAAAAAAAAATATAAAAAAAAAAAAAAAAAAAAAAAAAACTTATCACACTAGTAGATTGGCTTGTCCCTGTGCATAATGTGGACTTCGCTTCTTCAGGGGAGTATTACTTTTCTCTTTATATATTTTATGCATTTTATGCACATTGGGGACAATGTGATTTAAGTGTGGGGGGGTAATTTATGGTTATTTAGTTTATTTGTTATTTAGTTAGGTTAGTTATTTTGTTTTATTCGTATTTTGTTTTGCTTTTTAGTTTACTTTTTATTTGCGTTTCTGGGCTGAGATTGAGATTAGTGAACATATACTTTGCTGCTTTGTTTATTTTTTGATGTTTCTCATTGCTTTGAGTCATGAAAGTATTACTATTATAGATGGAGACTTAGATAAAATGAAGTAAATAGCATGTTTAGCTAAGTGAATTTAGCAATTTAAAGTCTGTTTTAGCAACCATTTGAATTGGGTTAAATGAAAGCTAGTCTCGGTAAATTAAAACTTAAGTGAGCTTTTGAGCCTTGAAGTTGAATTAATTACTTCTTTTAATCATTTTTGTGAGTGATATTCATGTATGAATTTGTATCTTTAGAACTTGCTTTGACATGCTTATTGAGATCACATTGCTACTTTTTTGCATTAAAATGATGAAGGCATTTTATTTTATTTTAGCCACTTAGCCTAAAAAAGCCAACATTTATGTTTATCATTGTTTAACCCCTTTGAGCTTTTATGATCTTTTTCTTTGTTCTGTAGCCTACATTACAAGCCTTGGACTTGATTTTTGACTATTTTTTTCCTATCCTGAGTCTAATTGAGCATTTGGGATGTGTGATGGTGGATTTTATGGGTTGTTTGCAAGAAAAAGATTGTTTTGACTAAGTGTGTGGGTGATCATACTTATGGTGGTTGGCAGTGGTTGAAGAAAAATCTTTAGAATTCTCATGCTTTGGTGTGTTTGTTGAAAAAAAAAAAAAGAAAAAAAAAACAGTAGTATAAAGAGTTTTTGAAAGAAAAAGACAAAAGAAAAAAAAAAGTGAGAAATATTTGTTTTTGTGTAAAAGCATGAGAATTGGGCTAAATGTGATAAGTTTAAAGGAAAAAGAAAATAGTTGGAAAATGCTGATGGGTATTAGTGAGATCATATCTTGAATGCTCTGTTGGATTTTGGATGTTAACCCATTGTTTTTCTTATGATTTTCTTTTCTACCTTACCTTTACCTAAGCCACTTTACAACCTTTTAAAAGACCTTCGGATTTGTGCTTAATTGTATGCTAGTTGGTGGAGATTAGATTGATAAGCAAGCTTATGGTAGAGCAAGTTTTTACATTGAATTCGAGATAATATTTTCAACCTTGTAAACACTAGAGTGATTCGAGAGAATTCAGTGAGTTATTTGCCGAGCTAGTTGAATTGAGCTTAATTAAGTTGGTTGCTAATAAGATTGACGATTGTTCGATTCATGTGGCTATGATGTGCTAGTTGTTGAATTTTTGGTTGTGTCTTTGTCTATAATATTTTGTTACTTAATTGATTTAGTTTTTTTAAATATAATATTTTATTATTTGCCCAGGACGTGCAAAGATTAAGTGTGGGGGTATTTGATAGGATGCAATTTATATATATTTTATATACCTTAATACTTGATTTGAGCATGTTTTATTCACTTAAAATGGATTAATTTATATTTTTCTATGTTTTAGGTGGATTTGAGCTTAAAGTGATGAAAAATGAAGAAACAGTGGCAAAATCATAATTAAACAGAAAAACTGAAGAAGCAGTGGCAAAACCGTAATTAACTGAACGTTGGCAGCAAGGCAGTGCAGCCCAAGTGCAGTGCCCAGGCGCCTATCCAGGCGCCTGGATGGGCGCGAAGTTGGTCCGTTTAGGCACGTTTTTGTGTGTTTTGTAGCCCTAGGTTTTTAGTTTAAATAGGTTTAAGTTATCTTGTAATAGGGTAGCCGTTTTTAGAGCAAAAACAACAAAGAAAAGAGATTTCTAACAATTATGAGTAGCTAAATCTCTCTCTTGGGAAAGAGTATTGTTCATTGCTAAAGTATAAGGTGTGAGACATTGTTTATAAGTTTTAATTCAATTATATTTATTCAATTTGTTTTCTTCCAATTTATTTGTCTATTATTCAATTCTCTTTGATTATAATTTGGATCCGTTATAATTATTTGTGGATTGGGTATTTGCTAATTAGGAATTCAATCGTATTGAATGTTCTATGTTTAGTAGCACTTTGATTTTAATAATTGCATGCTAAGCTTTTGTTAATTTCTTAGGAGAATGCATAATAGATTAAAGTTTTACAACGTTTGTAGGACTTGTTTATTGTTGGTTGCTATTGTTCTTAATGCTGTTCTGATTTAATTTAGATCACGTTGGTTTAGATATTTCAGAATTAGGATTAATTTACGATCGTATCTGAATTAATTAATTGTGAGAGTTAGAATAAAATTGGCCGTGCTATTTTATTCAATCCAACATTGAATGATTATTTTTGGATATATTTTTGTCTGTGATCACCTGTTCTTTAGCAATTGAAGATATTCTGACCCAAGGTTTTCTCCTATTGTTATTTTCGGTATTTATTAAATTGTTTTCTTTAATAATTGAACTTCCCAACATAAAATCCCCCTTTTATCTTTTTAATTTTGCTTTCATTGGAATAGAAATAGTTTGATCATCAGTCTCTGTGGAATCGACCTGAACTTGCTGCTACTACGGTAGTGTTTAAATTCAGTAATTAATTTTGGTGTTTACGACACGCATCAGCTGCACAAGGCCCCGTGACTAAGCGAGCCTCCTAGTCACATTGGAAATGCATTCTTTAAGCGATTGTTTAAAAATGCTCTGAGGCTCCAAGCTTCTAGCTACAGACTGTATTGTGAACCACCGGTGGTACCTCGTCTGAGAATCAATGTCAAGGTCAAAACGTTTTGGATAAAAAATAGGCTCGTAAGACCAATCAAAACACTCATACATCCAACCGTTACGATCAAGATCGAACTCTTCAGTCAGAATCGAAACTACCCATACATTATATTGTATGTAATTAATACGTATTTGCCATATAAATATTTTTGATTTAAATAAATCAAGAATTTCTTGATCAGAAAATTACTCTCTCTATATAAATATATATTATTGTTGGAATAAAACTAAAGGCAGGTCAACTTCCACCTATATATTTATTGTACCAAAATCTGTTCATGGTTTCCACAGGGCTACTATTTTAATTCAATCAGGCAGCGAAATCTTTCCATTTATTATTTAAGATATCTGACAACAATTTATATGTATTTTATGCTTTGAAATTTCAAATTATCGAGAAGCAGAATCCAATCAATCGGATCTGAAGCCTCAAAATAATTGGTATTTTATAATCTTTTTTTTTTCCTATATCATATATAAAATTTGTTTGACTATAGCATTATAAATTATGCTTCTTCTCTTCGATCTTCTATTGCTTTTTTAAAATAAAAATAAATTTCATTACGGCTAAATGATCGGAAAGTAAGATTAATTAATTGTACGCTTTTCGAAAGAATTCTTGAGAGTAGAATAGCATTTTTCTTCCACTATGTATATATGGGATTCAATTCTATATAGATTAATTTTTATTTTTATCTTCCTTTTGATAATGGCTGTATGCTTTTTTAGTAGCATGTTCCTCGTTCTTCCCCTGCCCCTTTAGACGCCTTCGCAGATATTTATATTCAAATATTTATATATGTATGATTTTTCTCAAATTAAAATTCCAAACGAAATTTCTGTGCAGGAAGCGTCCTTACTAATATTAGTAACGCGTCACTTATAATAGTTAATAGTGACACTTTTGAACCATCTCTAACCGTTAGTCTAACTACATATATATGGATAAATTTGTTATTATATGCGTTGTTAGTATCTCTAGTAGCTATCTGATATATACATAATACAGTGACGTTCATGTCTTTTAAATCATAAGGTTTGTTTTTGTTTTTGTTTTTTTTACCGAAGTCAATTTTAAAAGTGCATTTGACATGACACACAATGTGCATTGTTCTATTAGAGTTTTTGATACACAATGCACAAGTGCATCGTAGGAACGTGCATTGTATTAGAGCTGCCATATACAACGTAGTGCCACGTAAGACTATTAAATACGATGCACTTTGTTTGTTGACTTTGAATCTTTTACCATATAGATCTGATGCTACATATCCAATTTATGTGACGAATTTAAACGTCATAATTGATATATGTGCGACGCAAATTGTACATCATGCTTAATTATCATAGATTTTTTATGACGATAAATCGTCGTATAAAATCCTTTGTGCGACGTGAATTGAATGTTGTATAAAGCACTTTTTTTTGTAGTGTTCATTAATTCTTTTTCAATGTAGTTGCTTTGTGTCTCCCCACTTCAACAAGTGCATACTTCTTTCTCGGCCTGCAAAGAAATTCACACATCATCTGTGTTAAAAAATCAAAACACAAGGAATAGAATGGAATAAAAAAAACTGTAATAATATTATCAGAATTTAATTGAGAACATAAAACAATGCTAGCAATGGTACATGATCAAAATGTTTATAAAAAATATTTATCAAATAATATATTTATAATATTATTGATTGCCATATTTATATAATAAGTAAATTATTTCTATAGTACAACCATTAAAATGATTGTAGTTAAACAATCATATTCGAAAATGAGGTAATATTATCCGTTAACACTACAAAAAAAAACAGGGGTTTTGTAGCAGAAGCAAATTCGTCACAAGGCGTAGTATATGTGACGGAATCGTCGCTAAAACCACTTTTTGTGACGGATTAGTATCCGTCACACTTCCGTCGCAATAGCCACGACACAAAAGGGTTTCCGTGACGGAATACTGTTCCTCGAAACAAAAAACTGTCTTTATGTGACGGCATTAGTTGGTCACAAATATTAATGGAAATTTTGACATTCCGGCGAGTCGCCGCCGGCAGGGTTTCAGTGACGAAATTTGGTCCATCACAATATAATATCTGTGACGGTCTTGTGACGGTAGACCGTCACAGTAAACATACTGTGACGATCTAGATACTGTCACTTGTGAAAATAATGATATATTGCATTGATTTAGTGACTGAGCTGAACTGTCACAATTTCATATTTGTGATGGTTTTGTGACGGTAAACGGTCACAATAAATATACTGTGACAATCTATATACCGTCACAATATACGGTAGACCGTCACGGTAAACATACTGTGACGATCTAGATACCGTCACTTGTGAAAACAATGATATATTGCATTGATTTAGTGACCGAGCTGAACTGTCACAATTTCATATTTGTGACGGTTTTGTGACGGTAAACGGTCACAATAAACATACTGTGACAATCTATATACCGTCACAATATACAGGTTTTTCATTTTTTCCAGTTATATTTTTGGATTATTTTTTATTCACTTATTTTGTTTCTCTCACATTTAATGTTAATATGGTATCTCTTCCATACAAACACATCACATTGAATATAATCAGTAAATAGTACAATTCAAATAGAATAAGTAGTCAAACAACTTTGAGAAATTCATTTAACATTAAGACATTTGATACTGAAGCATTTGTCCTATTACATGCTTAATTGAAAAAATTTTAACATTTACAAAGAAATGTCAAAAATGTATAACCTCTCTACAAATTAAATGTTTAATTTTACCACATTCTCTCAATGCTTCTACTCGACAACAATTTAAGGAAATAAAAATTCAAATAGCTAACTATGAAGTGTCGAATAACTCTACTTGGACTGAAGGCCCTTGAGATTTCCTATCGCAGGTGAAAGTTTGCCATCAAGATTTAGACCTGAAAGATTACTGCAAAGACAAACTGTAGGGAGAAAAAAAATTAACATCAAAATCAATAATTTAAACACAGCAAAGAAACCAAAAAGCCAGAGAAGATATGTAAGATATATTAAATTATAATGGTAAACTTGTTTAGGCTTTTTTTCATGTTGCTATGCAAATTGCTGTTTGATATGGCTTTTGGAATGTTATTTGGTGGCTTTCTACGAAATATTGTCACCACAGCCAAACAATGAAAATACTTTAATTTTCTTTTAGAACACTTCTTATTTTTCAAATCCATTGTCTATGCAAGCAGATATAAAAAATGACAATTTATTTGGAAAAAAAATTAAAATATTGGCATTCTTCTTCAAAAATAATTGAACTTCATAAACATGAAGAGTAATTAGTTAAATAAGGGTCCTCTTTGCAGAACAGGATAAACATATTGGCAAAAAAATATAACCAACTAAAACAAGAAATTACTGAATTTAAGCATCAAAACTCAAAATCCACTTCAAGAAATTTACCACACGCGCCTCATATTCATTCTTGTAGAACTTCAATTTGTCAGACCTCCTCCTCCAAGGCTTGAACATGAAGCTCAGCCTCCTTGGCACGTTGATCAGCCTCATTGCCAAAATCCAGCAGTGCTTCGTGGTCGTGATCGTACAGCGAGCACTCTGTCTCCCATTTGTTGCACTGACTTAAGAGAAGGACGCACTCGGATGCCTCATTCTAGTTTTCCTCAATGAACTTCTTCAAAGACAATGCATTCATATTTGATTCAGCCTCAAAACAAATTAACAAAACCATACAAAAAATAAATAAAGTGTACAAAAATTCAAAAAATACCAACAAAAACCACGCACACTTCATGATGAACTGAACCAATGAAAAGGACATATTAAAAGATGAACAACCAAATTTAACAAAGTTGAGAAGATGAGATCCTTTCCCAGGGAGTGACACTATTCTCACGTTCTTCCATGAGCTTATTTCTACTTACTACATCCTTTCCATATTAATTATTACTGTCTTCTCTATTTTTTGCTCTCACTACTTGTGACTTATGTGCAAATGTAGTCAATTAATGTGCATTCCAAGTTAACTGGTCAAAATCTTGCTAAAAAAATTTTTGCAAACAAAGAAGGGAGGGAAAAGTTCAATAGGAACTATCTTATCTATAAAAATGATCGATCAAAGCCTACAGAAAATAGAACATTTGAAGAGGCACAACAATTTTCTTAGGCAAATCCACAAATAGAAGATCACAAATAAAGATTAGAGAGCAAAATAACAAATTTCAAAATTATGCTACCTCATCACGGTGGATGAAACAGAAAAAAAGTAACACTCATCATATAAACCATATAAATTTTGTAATTTCCAAATATGCGCATGACTGAAATAGAGTTTATAACATGAAATTTTGGAACATTTTGCATGAAAATATTGAGATATTGAACCTGGAAAGGATGTTTTGTTCCACACAAATATAAATGATAAAAATGACAAAAGTTAGGAGAACATAGAAACAAACTATCAAAAACCACGACTACATCCCATACATCCCAAAAATATGAATAAAATGCCATAAATTTCTTGAAAAGTGGAGAAATTAGACTAGATTAACTAATGAGGCGCATGGATGGCCAGGCCAAAACTTTCATAGCAAAAGAACCCATGGTATGGCTATAATTTGTCCATTACAATGGGCAAACAGAGGTTAAAATATCATAATCAATGGGTTATGAAAATGATAAGTTAAATCAATTCTTAAGGTATAGCTTCTGTCTTTTCAGTCCATCAAAACAAAAGCATTGTAAAAAGGAAGGCAAAAAACATGTTTCAACCAAAGAAGATTTAAAAACAGAAGCTGAATGTGTAATTAGAATTTATTGGTAACAAGGTACTAGAGAATATGGAAGAAAAGAGGTATAATTTTAGCTGTTGCACAAAATAGAAAGGATTAAAGATATATATATATATATAAACATAGCTGTTGCACAAAAAAGAAAAAATTTTCAGATTACTCTAAACCCTATATTGTTAAAAGCCTCTGATTGCATTTTGGCATATTCAATCCTCAGTTTGCTTGTCTTCTTATACCATATTGCAGTGTATAAACTGAATAGAAAGTTTTAGATTTGTGTAACAGATCATAAGTACAAAACATTGTATGACTTATTATTATGTCCACATTATAGTACTGAAAATCAATACAACAAAGAAAAAAGAAAAAAAAATGAAAGCTTTACGCAAACCTGAAATACGCGTCGGAGATGAGGTGGATGTTCTTGCGGGTGGCAAACTCAAGAATGTCTTCCAGGACAGACCGCTGGAGAGTCGCCCCGAAAGGGTTGGAAGGGTTGGTGATGAGAACGCCTCTCACTCTCATGCCCAAGGTGGACCGCGCGTGAGAATACGCGTCTTCCAGAGCCGACGCGGTGACCTGGAAGTCGTTGGAGCTGTGGCAGTGGACCGGCACAATCTTCACGCCGGTTCTCCACCTTAAGTCCCTGTCGAAGCCGAGATAGTAGGGGGTGGGGACCAGCAGAGCATCGCCGGGATCCGCCAGAATGAACGTGAGGAGCTCGTTGGCTGCGGTGGCTCCCGCCGTGAGGACCAGCCTCGTGGGGTCGAACTTTGCTCTCCCTCCTCGAACCTCTTCCATGAAACTCGCCATGGCCTCTCTGAAACTCGAAAGGTGATTGCACAAATAGGGCTGACCGGGTTTACCCCGTTTTCCGGCGATCTGAGCTGCTCCACGTCCTGTCATCGGCACCGTTGAGTTGGGGAGATCGCCAGCTTCAGGTACCAGGTAATTTCCGGCCTGATCTCGCCGGAAATTAGTCGTTGCCGGCGGAAGAGGAGGCGCGGGGTTGGGGGAAGGGGCTGCTGCGCGAGAGAGACCATCGGGGGAGGGGGGGGGGGAGGCGCGCCCAATTCCAGACCCTTCTGGAAAATTTAAGAAATTCCAGTAAGGCAATTTAGTCATTTCACTCTTTTAATGTCAGACTTGCAAAATTACCAAAATGCCCCTCACACTATTTTAACCATAACTTCTCGGTCTTAGCCCCGAATCAAGCATACTACTAGTCTACGAACTCGTATCGATGAGCTCTAGGCATTGGTACCAAAGTCAAAACAAAACTAAAACAAAAAAAAAAGTCAACTCCGGGCCCACCTACAGTCAACCCGGTCAAACTTGGTCAAATTTGTAAATTTTTAATATTTTCTGGTACGGGGTATTACAGATTACATATGAGAGTGTAGGAAATCAAATGTTTTGAGCTATCTAGAGGGAAAAATGCTAAAATCTAAGCTTCCGAGTGGATTTAAAAGCTTCGAATCCTTTGGTGGACAAATAGATTGAAGTTGGGTGAGTAGAAATTTAAGAAGCAAATTTTATCTCTTCTCTCCCTCTCACTTTCGGCCTCCACAAGCAAAACAGAGATTTGTTGGCCCCTGCACATATGTGAAGAAGAAATTGATCTTAATTTTTTATAAGTGTTAAATATATTTAGAAGGAAAAAAATTATAAATTAAATTAGCAATTGTGACACAAATGTTTAAAATTCCGTCACAGAAATTTAATTGTATGGGAGGGAAATTTCCCTCCAAAATTTTCCGGTCAAAATCTAAACCTGTATTTGAATTTTAAGTGTAATTGTGACAGAATGACCGTCACAATTAACAAAATATCTAAATGTGACGGATATAACACTGTCACAGAAACATTGTAAATTTATATTATTATTTTTTTCATGGAATCTGTGACGAAATTTGTATTTCCGTCACAGATGAACTCAAAAAATTTAAAAAAATTTCCCGCCCAGGGATTTAGCCCCACTATTCATGCTAATTTATGACGGGCAAAAATGCGTGACATTTACCCTAAAATAAATTAAAAATTGTGACGGCCGTTGATAAGTCCGACACTATAAACACCTTTATGTGACGGGCAATTTACCGTCACAAAGATTTCCGTCACAAAAGTCCCATTTTTTTTGTAATGTAATGAAGTAATATTATTTATAAATAAAGTAACATTATCTATAAACAAAGTAACATACTAATATTATTTGATTAAATATTTTGTTATTTTATTTACAAAAAATGACACCTCATAACAAATTTTGATTATGTTATATATTTTGTTTACGAACAATGTTATTTCATTTTTGTATAATGTAACTCATTTACAAACAAAATTATTTTATTTACGGATTTTGATTGTTCATTTTAAATGTTTGTACTGTAAGCATTCTCCAATTTAACCATCCTTTTATCGGTTAGGTTTTAAACCAAAATCTGTTTCCAACCAGGTAGCTAGGAACACTATAAACGGGGATGATACTACCCACGTGGGGCATTTAAAAGCTTCTTTCTTTTTCTTTTGTTTATTTTTTTTTGTTCAAACAAACTTACTATTAAGCACAAAAAAGTGCATCCACGAAAGAAGCTCTTACAAGGTCCCCCACTAATCATATCAGTAACTAACACATCACTGAGATCATGTGGGAGATTAACCAAATCCGAAGAGATAAAGAAAAAATTACAATTAGCTAAAAAGATCCTTGACCCAGCTGATCATTACATTTACAATCCCCCACTGATCATTACATTTAAAATCATTTTGTTATTTACATATGATCCATGCATACATAAAAACAAAGGGCGCGTGTTTCGAAATTCGATACCTTGACCCAGCTGTTTGATTATCGCAATCTAAATCTACAACTTGTTCAATAGCATTCAAAATGAATTAGAAAATTAATCATTCTTTATTTGTTGAAGTAAAAAAGTTTCTAACTAAAATTAACTTTTTAGACAAATCTCGCTGTCAAAGTCTATTATAATTTTTTTTGATGAATAGTCTATAATTAACTTTGGTGCATATATATATATATATATATATATATATATATATATGCATACATACATAAATATCAGAATTGATTTTCTCCAATATAGTTTCGATTCTAGTCCATTAACAATTAAATGTGATTCAGCGGCACTTTAAAAAATGTCTTGTCCAATTTAATTATAACTATATCTATATAAAATAAGGTGATCAGTTTCACATATTTAGTTTTATGATTTTGTGACTGCAAATGATTATAATCTGACATTGAATTTACTTAATACATGATAATGTAAAGTTGTAGAGATAATATGGTAACATATGTAAAATTTTCTCCCATGCTGAATACTTTCCTCTACTTAAAGATGGTCCAGCAAAAGACAAAAAAGTAGGAAAATATTAAGTTAACGTGCCTAAATATTAATTAATGCACGACAATAACTCTCAAAGTAGGTATATTAATGACCCAACAAGTCAAAGACTGAAGAGTATAAAAGATAATAATGTTTTAGGGTATATTTATTGATGTATCGATCAATGATATTTATACAAGGAGTTACAGTATCGATAATATTAGAGATAAAATATAAAAGAGATGATGATCCATTTTTTATCAGTTTAAGCTTTTAGGATCAGTGGTGATTCAACATGGTATCAGGTCCAAAAGACCTAACGGTCAGAGGTTCGAAACTCAATAACTCCACCTAAAAATAAAATATGTGTGAGGACCCAAATGAGCCTAAAAGAGACCGGGCCGAAAATGTACATGTAAGGACCCAAACGGGCCTACATGTGAGGGGGAGTATTAAAGATAAAATATAAAAGAGATGATGACCCACTTCCTATCAGCTTATCCTTTTAGGATCAGCGTTGATTCAACAGATAAACAGTAGGATAACCCATGCAACAGTGTGATAAACTATAACTCTAGACATAATAAGTATTTGAGTTGATCTTAACTACTTCATCATTAACTTACCTTAATGTCTATCACGTATCCAGTATGGGAGCAGTGTCCCACGTTTTCCCACAGAGTATATATTTTCTAGTATTAAAATACTTGTAAACTTTCAATATTGCCCCCACATTTTTGCTGTTCTAAGGAACACAACCAAGGCTAACATAGTAATTATACATAAATGGACGGGATTATAAATAGCAGAATTGATTTCTCCAAGATAGTTTCGAGGTGTGTAGACATTAAAACTAAGATCCATATATATGCTTTTATAGTAATTTAACGAATTTTTCTATTTCTTAAGTGGAACAGTAGTTTATATTGTAAATTTTAGTTGGAAGTACTAATATAATATAATTTTTTAATATTAAAATTATAATAAAAAAGTGATAAAATGTCATATAAGATATATGTTTCTCTGATCATTTATTAATAGTTGTAACAAATAACAATTTTCTTATTTAATTGGCTAAAGCGCTGGCCGTCGCTAGTTGTTTGATCAAAAATTGCCATAAAAGAATTTTAGGAGAGCAAGACAAAAGTAAGTTGCTCTTACAAATGATCAATCCCTCACACCTTTATTTATTTTTAATCACAATTTTCATTTTCATTTTAAAAACCCATCAAAGAGACTGTGGAAGTACCAAGAGACTGAAGGGTGAAGCCGTACGATACCATTCTTAATTTGCTCAATGTCTTCCCTGTTCAAGAAAATCTATGCATTTCAAATGTTGGATAACTGACTAGGGGATATTGGAATGCAATAATGCAAAGAAGCACGTAGCTAATGCATGTATAGCTGAAGACAAAACGGAATAAAGTATATTTTCATGTAATATAAATTGTACGCGTAGATCGCTGCCCAAAAACCAGTATTATTAATTCAAATTCAATGTAGTTGCTTTGTGTCTCCCCCCTTCAACAAGTGCATACTTGCTTTCTCGGCCTGCAAAGAAATTCACACAACCATCTGTGTTAAAAATCAAAACACAAGGAAAGGAATGGAATAAAAAGAAATGTAATAATATTATCAGAATTTAATTGAGAACATAAAACAACACTAGTAATTCTACAGGATCAAAATGTTTTAAAAAAAATATTTATCAAATAATATATTTATAATCTTATTTATTGATATATTTATATAATAAGTAAATTCTTAAATAGATAGTAAATAAAAAAGACAATACATATAATCATATTATCATGTCATTTGCAATCGGTAAACAATTTCTTGTATTGTTGTAGAAGAATATATCCTACCTCTTTCTCCCAATCACATCGAATGGTAATCAAGATCAATATCACGGTCTGAATTGCTGTCCCACCAATCATGCCACCCCAAATTCCCTAAATATTTTTAAATTATATCACAGCAAGTGTGAGTTCGCATTACATTGCATGCCAATTAAATGGATAATAAAACAATAATGAATAACAATATAAGCACTCAATCTTTGTCTTCAAATGTATGATTTGGTAACTTATCGGTTTATTTATTTTTATTTTTTCTATTTAATTATATATAATTTATTTTTTTTAAATATTTTTTTAGTTTTACCTAGAATTTGTTAGACATATAATCTATACCTGTAAATTTAAATAAAATGAAAATTTAATAATAGAAAAACATAGACAACAAAATGAAAACTATTTCAAACTTGTTTTGATCGTTTTTCATTTTGTGTTACGAATTTTTCTTTTCCTTTTTAAATAAAATGATAATAATAATACTTAAAAAAAACATAAACATCAAAATGAAAACGATTTCAAACTGGTTTTGATCGTTTTTGATTTTGTGTTCAGAATTTTTCTTTTCCTTTTTAAATTTATAGTTAAATGAAATGTACAACAAATTCTAACTAACATTAACTAACATGTATTTAAAGTAAGAAATTTACATAAAATAAGTAGACAAAGTACTCGTAGCTTGATTCAGGTGTAAAAGTATTGAGAATACACTTCTAAGCCTGAAATTCAAACCTCAACTTGGGTAAAAATTCCCCCTCACCTAATTTGTAATTAAAAGGAAGATAGACAAAAATCATAAACGAAAAAACTATAAGAATAAGTGCGTTACAAAACGATTCCAAAATTTATATGTATATTTAGACTACCCGATTGATGTTTCAAGATCAATCATTGAAAGGAGTAGTACTAGTAGTATTATATACTATTCTTCTTTTTTTTTTTTTCGGTCGAAATGATCACCTAGACTCGCCGGTAGTCTTTTCTACACTCTTGTAGTGTTGGGTCCTATTTCTTGCTCCTCGTCAGTTTTCGATCGTGTTTATTGGCGGGTTGTTTTGAGGACAGTCACTGATGGATCTGTCAAAGGAAACTGAAAGGGCAGAAATCCAATTCCAATTCCAGATATAGTCTTGGAGGCAGATGAGGTGGGAGCTCGAAGACTGTCGAATCTCTCACTGGTGGGCAAAATTTGTTCAGATAAGTCAATCTGTAAAAATGTGGTTGTGATGATTATGAGAAGGGTTTGGTTCACGGAAGAACAGATCAAGATTGAACAGTTAGGAAGGAATGTGTTTCTATTTTCTTTCAAGAATGAACACGACAGGAACATAGTTTGGAGAAGACAGCCATGGACTGTGAACGGAGCCCACCTTCTTCATAGAGAGTGGAATCCGGATCTGAATTTGGCTGAGATTGATTTCAGCTTGTCCTTCTTTTGGGTTCAAATACACGGACTTCCAATGAGGTTTATGACGAAGGAAAATGCCATGAAGATTGGAGGACTCTTCGCAAAAGTTCTGCAGTGTGAATCGGCTACTAGAACTAACATAGTGGGACTGCGATATATTAGAATGCAGGTTGAACTTGATGTCTAGAAACCCTTCCATAGTGGTTTTCGGCATGTGATTGGAGATAAAGGTTGCTGGATACAATGTAGATACGAAAGGCTAGCAGAATTATGCTATAACTGTGGGATGATTGGGCATAGTAAAAACCTTTGCAAACTCAATATTGCCCATAATCAAATTGTGGATGGGGATATGTATGGCCCGTGGGTCAGAGCTGAAGCAGATGCCTATACAGTGGTAACTGCAGGATCCTACGTGAAAAGAGTGGAGATTCCGATGGGGGAAATTTTTGATACCTTTGCTGGTGAGATAAATCAAGACCATAAAGATGGAGAAACATCTGGGAAGGATGAAGATCTTCCCATCCATGTGGAGGAGGATGACCGAGATACAAGATTGGAATTGGGTGAAGGCCCAGTTTCAGGAATGGAATAGGGTGAAAGCCGAGTCAACTCGGTAGTAATATTAATTCAGCTGAGGTTACTGAGGAAGTCGGCGGATTTACTAGGTTGGAAAAGTCAGAGTCGTCTCATAAGTCAGACCACATTTTGGGGATGTGTAACAAGATTCAAAACCCCCTTTTTGTAAAGGAAAGAGCGGGGTTGAAAATGGGAACCTTTTTGGGCAGTGACAAAGAAACAATAGGCCCAATAACAAGTAGATGGATTGGGAGTGGTACAGATGTTGCAAAAGTGGGCCTAAAAAGAAAAGAGCCTTCAAGAGAGCCTTTTAGTGAGAGGAACCCAAATAAGAAATGTGCAGGGATTTTTTATGGGCTTGGGTCTAGTATAAAAGGTGGAGTTGGAAGCCATAAGCTACGCGAGTTGAGGGATGTTACTAGAAAACAATAGTCCCCAACCTTGAGGAGGATGAAATACAGAGCAAGACAGAACATGGTGAGTGAAGTCCAGCAACCTTTGGAGAATTCTGCTCCACTCTCAGAAACAGAAACTCTACTTCATCGACTGAGGAGGCGAGCCTAATCACGCCCCTAACAGTCGAATGAAGCTCATTTCCTGGAATTGTCGAGGTCTGGGAAGACCCTCGGCAGTGTGATGATTGAAGCGCCTCGTTTGGAATACTTTCCCCTTAGCTCTCTTCCTCATGGAGACTAAGGCTAACAATTGTAGAATGGAAAAGGTTAATAAAATGTATTAAGTTTGATAATTCTATGTTTATTGAATCTGATAATGGTAGAGGAGGTCTTGCTCTCTTCTGGAGCAACCAACTTGATTGGAAAGTGGTGTATAAATCTCCCTGGATTATTGGAGTGGAAGTTGTTTCAAATGAAGGAACTCCCTGGTCTTTGTTTCTGTTTAGCCCTCCTGATCGAACTTTGAAACAGATTTTTTGGGCGGAGTTGGAATATGTTGTGAATACAAACCAAAGTGCTTGGAGCTGTATTGGGGATTTTAACGATCTTCTTAATCAGAATGAGAAGTGTGGTGGTCGTGATGTAACTATATTTTCCCATTTTTTCTGAGGAATTTTGTCTCTAAAGTGGGAGCTCTGGATGTTGGTTATTTTGGTAATCCTTATACTTGGTGCAATCGGATGGGGGGGGATTGCTAATATTCGGGAAAGGTTAGACAAAGCCCTTGCTAGTCCTGATTGGAGAATCTTGTTTCCCAATGCAGGGGTAATCCATTTAAGTGCTGCTTTCTCTGACCACATTCCTATTGTGTTGCACTCTTATCTGGACCACCCTAAGGTGCCAAGACCGTTTAGATTTTTCGATGCTTGGGTTAGGGATTAGAGGTGTAAGCAAGTGATTAGGGAAGCATGGCATTCTTCTAATGGGAATGGGAGGATCTCTGTTGCTGCAGCTACTGCTCTTAGTCTTTGGAATAGAGAGGTTTTTGGGTTTAGCGAAATTAAAATCAAAGACTTAGAAAATCAGATGTCTATCATTCAAGGGAGTGAACCCTCGCCTTCTTTAATTATCAAGGAATTAGAGCTTCAAAGAGAGCTAAGCGAATGGATGGACAGGTCTGAAATTATTTGGAGGCAAAAGTCGAGGGAGCTGTGGTTAAAAGATGGGGATCATAATACGAAGTTTTTTCACACATCAACAGTTGCCAACAGAAGATGTATTTTTATTGCGACTATGAAAGTTGAGGGTGGTCAGTGGTTGGATTCGAGAGAGGCTATTGGAAAATTCTTGTGTGCTCAATTTAGTGATCTGTTCATGGTGGATGACTCTATTCACTGCCCGGATTTGTCTTCTTTCATATCTCCCTGTGTGAGCTTTGTTGAAAATGAAGGAATTGTATCCATTCCTTCGTTTTCATAGATTGCAAGTGTGTTTAAAGCCCTTAATCCTTCAAAGTCCTCGGGGCCTGATGGTATGTCTGTTGCTTTCTTCCAAAGTTTCTGGAGTATCGTCAGTGAAGATGTCTGTACGGTCATTCAAAATGTTTTCTGGTCGGGCAAAGTTCCTAAGGCTCTTAACAGAACATTCATCGTGCTCATCCCAAAAGTGAAACAGATTTCCAGCTTTAACCATATTCATCCTATCAGTCTGTGTAACACCATTTACAAAGTTATATCCAAGATTCTTGCTAGTAGAATTAAACCTCTCCTGACAAGAATTATCTCCCCCAACCAGTGTGGGTTTGTTTCGAGTAGATGGATTGGGGAAAATACAGTCCTTGTTAATGAAATTGTGCATTCTATGCAAAGGAAAAAAGGCATTAATGGCATTGTAGGAATCAAAATTGATATGCAAAAGGCATACAATCGTGTGGATTGGAAGGTTCTTAGTCATATTTTGCTGAACTTTGGCTTCTCAATAAAAGTGGTGAATCTAGTTAGTCAATGTTCCTCGATCGATTCCTTGGATATCTTGCTGAATGGTAGTATTTGTGGTAAAGTTAAAGCGGAAAGGGGATTAAGACAAGGCGATCCTATCTCCTCTTTCTTATTCATTATTTTGTTGGAGTTGCTGTCGAGGATGTTGTTTAAGTTGGAGGAGGAAGGTAAAATACAAGGAGTTAAACTCGGAAGAACTAGTCCAGCAGTTTCTCATTTATTCTTTGTGGATGATTTGATGATTTTCTGCCGGGCTAATGCTGACAATACAAAGAATGTTGCTGATTGCCTCTCTCAGTTCTGTAGGTGGACCGGCCAAAAGATAAGTGTTTCTAAATCTGGAGTTTTGTTTTCAAAAAATACAAGGGCTTGTGTAAAAGCCCAGATTAAGTTCTTACTTAATATGAAAGATTTGCCTAAGGACACAAAATACCTTGGCAATCCCCTTATAGCGGGTAAGAACAAAATGGTGGCTTTTTCTGATTTATTCTCTCAGTTGGAAAGGAAGCTTGAGGGCTAGAAAGCAAAGTTATTGTCCCAGGCAGGGAGAACCACCCTTATAAAAGCAGTTCTTTGTTCTATCCCCATTTACGCAATGTCGACCAACAAGTTGCCTACCTCTTGGAACCGTAGAGTTGACAAGATAGCCCGTAAGTTCTTTTGGGTGGGAGGTTCGAAGAAGGAGAGGTTTTGGACCCCTATTTCCTGGGATACAATTTGTAGCCCTAAGGTTTGTGGAGGTCTTGGTCTGAGAAGACTTGACAATATTAACATGGCTTTGTTAAGCAAGATTGGCTGGTGGTTGACTGTGGGTTCGGAAAACCTGTGGTGTAAAGTTTTGAAAGGAAAATACTTTCCCTCTACTACTTTCCTGAAATGTAAAAGGAAAAATTATCACTCTTGGTATTGGAAAGGAATTTTAAGTACCCGTGAATTACTCTCCAAAGGAGTGTGTTATCGGGTGGGAAAAGGTGATTCTATAAACATTTGGGAGGACCCTTGGGTTCCTAATGTTGGGAGTTTCAGTCCTAATCCAAGACTTGAAGCTTCAAGCAACTCGGTAGGAATGGTGGACTCCCTTTTCCTCCCCAATGGCTGCTGGAATACTAGGAAGCTGAAAGAGATGTTTAATGATTCATCTGTCTCAAACATTCTCAAGATTTTTTGGGCAGATAGTATGAGTTTGGATAAGATTATTTGGTTGGGTGAAAAAACAGGGGCCTTTTCAGTTAAATCAGCCTACAACTTCACTATTTCTCCTGTTTTGGAACCTAGGGAATGGTGGAACTTTTTGTGGAAGAGCTGCATACATGAGCGTTCGAAGTTCTTTTTATGGAAATTAAGTTTGAGTTGTCTCCCTGTGATGGGAAACCTGAATTTTAGTAACCGGCAGGGGTGTGTCTTGGATTGTCCCCATGGTTGCTTGGAGGTGGAAACTGAAGTCCATCTGTTTTGGAAATGCCAGATTGCTAAAATTCTGTGGTTTGCTTCTCCCTGGAGTATCAGATGGGATTTTATTCAGTCGGAGAATGCTATGGATTTTCTAGACTGTTTTAAGAATCCTGACCAGTTCTTTTCGGTCTCTTCTAAGGATAAGGCTTTATTTTTTCACTATGCATCAATTATTGTGGAGCACATTTGGCGTGTGCATAACCTTAGGATTCATGAAGGGAAGTTTTTTGATATTCAAACTAGCTTGCAGGTCATTCAAAAAAGATTTGGAAAGGCTTTTAACCGGTCAGTTGAGATGCCTAGTAGGACAGCTTCAAGTGGTGTTGGCCCCTATTTTCAAGATTTGAGGCCTTCTGTGAACTGTGTTTCTTTATTTTGTGATGCTACTGTGTCTAATGGTATTGCTTGTGTAGCTGTTGTGGCTAGAAGTCCAGACAGGAGCATCCTTTCTGTTCGCATTATTAGGAAGAATATTAATATACCAGAGGCAGCAGAGGCTTTTGCTGTTCTAACTGCTGGTTTTTGTGTTTCTGATGCAAAGAATGTCATCGATAGCCTGAATGGAAAAAATCCAAGTGTTATTCACTGGACAGCTCATGGTTTTATTACTAATGTCCTTAGACTTTCCAGTTGTATGGATATGTTTGTTTTTTGTTGGATTTCTAGGAGTTTTAACAAAGCTGCTCATTTGCTTGTAAATGGGGTCAAAGACTGGCTATTAGTGGCACCTTTCCCCCTGGTGCTCTTCCTCCTTTTATTTTTGCAGCTTTGGATCTCTCGGATGGCTTTTAGCCTCCTTTGATCCAGGCAGTGATGTGTTTGTATTGCTGCTTTCCTTTTGGTTTAATATAACTCTCCTTTTAGCAAAAAAAAATATATATATACTCTTCTTTTTTTTTGGGTCAAATAGTTGTACTACATACATAATCTAAAAAAAAATATTATTGTATTTTTTTCATCATTCAATAAAATAATACTTATGTATATACAATAATTATCTTATTCTGGAATCTTAGTTAATTTTTAATCCGGAACAACACATATTCTTAAATGGATACACATGTAAAAATTATAATATATATTATATATAAATTTACATACATACCTTAACTCCAAAGTTGAAGATCCATTCCATGAAATATCCAAGAGAAAGACCAATGAGATAATAAGAACCCAAATTTATAAATGCAACATAGGATTGCCATCCAGATCCCACAGCCACTCCTGTTAAATTGTTGGCAATTAGATTAAATTGCTGCTAATTAAGAAATTAATTTGATTTTACACATATTAAAGAAAATTAAACAATACGTAATTGATTAAAATTATTACCTGAGAGAACAGGTTGAATGCTATTGAGCAGAACTGTGAGGGCTAAGAGGAGGGATAGTTTGTCTGCTTCTTGTAGTACAGGTTTACTTGAAGAAAATATCAAGGAAAGCCGATCGTTGAAAACCAAAATTATAGCGAGATCAAGAGTCCAATTATGGTGGATATTTTTACTGATACTATTGTGGCAAATTTGGCTCCTCTTGCATTCCCAGCTCCAAGCTCATTTGCTACCCTCACTCTGGTTTATTGTTAATTGGGTAAGGGTAAGTGTAATGCAAAAATTCCAATAAAACATTTTTTTAGGTTAATTTTATCCGTCTCTTTTGAAATTAAATTTAAATTAAATTTAATCTATCTGGTTTTAAAAATATCATTAATCTCACCTAATGTTTTGAATAATACTTATTATTTTTTTACTTCATTATTTTATTCACACTTTTTATAAGAATTTCACCCACATTCCATATAAGGGTACTTTATTGTTTTAAACTTTAGAAATTGAATTGAAATGAGCGCAAATCTATGGAATATAAAATTAAACTGGTGTCGCACTGCTGTTGGCACAAATCATTAATTAAAATTGGAAAAAAAAAAAAAAAAAGTTTTAATACCCTGTTGCAGCAAAAAATCCAAGAGGAATCATCATCTCCCATCCATTTATGCTCATACTGCCAAAGACTCAAACCTTATAGCCCAATAGAAATAATCATTAAAAAAAAAAGCCCCATAGCGTTTAATCATTATGTATACTCTATTTTCTTACCAAAAAATTATGTATACTCTATTTCGATACTAAAAAGTTCAGAAATTTATAATAGACGAGATTTTAGCCAAAAACAAAAGTAAACAGACATACCATATAGAAATAGCATCCACGGCAATCTTAGCGTTGTCTAGATTACCAGTCATCACTATCAATATTTTGTAGTACCAGTTTTCCAAGCTGTAGATTTTGTATTTCAAACAATAAATGTGAGATTCAAATACGAAAGAAAATAGATTTGCATCTTTTATCTTCTTTTCTGTCCTCATCACTGTCTTCCATTGATCTGATACCACTTTATTTAAAAATATTAACAAAGACAATTAAAAAAACTAAATGAAATAAAAGAACTACTCTTTTAAAAATAAAATGGCATTCTATCACTGGTCGAGACAAGAAATGGAATACGAAATTAGGGACAAAAGATGTCCCTTCCAAGAAAACAGGCACAAGATATGTTCCATAAAAGGAAAAGAAAACCATGAGGAATTAAGTTGTACCAGAGCATGACCCCAGAAGCAGAAGAGAGTTTGACAAACTCCCAGAGACCTATAAAAGCTTCAATGGAGAAACCATACCAAGTCAATGGACACCCACCAAACACTGTGTAACCCAGATGCCCAATCGCCATAACCCACCAAGAGATGCTCAAAATGATTGAAATACCAAATAGTCCAACCTGAAGCCTATGCACAAACACCCAATTCAATACTACATGGATCACCAGGGCTGCCAGAGACACCCAAGCAATCACACCCGTCTTCAGCTGGCTCTGCAAGAATCTCTGCAGCAGGAAATGAAACGTGAAGCTGAAGTGAACGGGTATCAGATACATGGACACAAGCCCCGACAGCTCTGCCACATCCGAAGGCTGTCCGATAAGCTTTAGAATTGAAGAGGCAAAGAGATAAGTCGGCAAAAGCAGAAAGCAGCAAATAAACAGAACAATCCATGAACGCTGCATATACACCCCAAGCACGTGGTACTTCTTGGCCCCGAAAGCTTGCCCGCATAGCGTTTCTAAAGCGCTCGCCATCCCTAGCTGTTTGATCAAGAATTCCACTTAATTAATTAGATGATCCAGTTTCTGTCAGTTTAAGCTATCGGAGGAACTGATAATTAACATGATCAAGATAAAAGAGTAATTAGATGCAAACATATATAAAAAGTTGTTAATTTTGAAATGGAGTACCAAAACACCATAGTTGAAGCCAATGATGACATTGGCAGAAATGGAGATTGCAGCGAGTTCAAGGTCACCAAGGTGGCCTGCAAAGGCTTGGGATGACGAACATGGAGTGATGTAGAAAACACGATAACTAAACAAATAACCCAGTTAACAATCTAAATCAACACGACTTGAAAGTAAAAGGGAGGTTGTATTCATTAAACGAGTTGAAAAAAATGAAGCTCAACGTCTGCAACAATGGCGAGGAAAACAGATTAATCCCTCGTGAAGAAGACGAAGTTGGCTTTTAAACAATCCGAAAACAGTAAAACGATGCCGCATAACATAACGGCTTTGCCACGTGGGCGAACTAAAGACAAAATCAGTTAAATGATGAAAATACTAAAAGGTCTTTGAAACGGGTACAAAATTAAGGGCAAATAAGTAATCTTCTAATTTAAAAATAATAAAGGTAACAAAACTCATTTCCCTGAGTAGTTGCCTGCGTCTCCTTCCTTGTGGAATCCTTCGTGCACCGCATCAATCCCTTCGTCCTTCAGAGAGCTCGCCCCGAGTGATTCCTGAAGAACAGTAGCATCGTCGGAGGGGATGTAGGGACTAAGATCAGCAACATTGAAAACGGGGGAAATTTTCATGTCTTCAGGGAGATCAAGTAGATAGGCATTCAGCCCCAAATATTTCTGGATTTGGAATGGTCCAAGCTTCTTCAATTTGAGTTTATGATAGGTGCCTGCTGGGAATCGTTTGTTCCTTAGAAAAATCATGACCAGATCATCTTTGTGGTAAGTCTTCTCTCTTCTATGTCTGTCTGCTGCTGATTTGTAAAGCTGATTAGATGCTTCAATTGCTACTTTAATTTCATTGTGGAACTGCAAGTAATTGTCAACAAATGTAGTTGCACCCTTGTGATTGAACCCTGGAATAGACACTAGATCAAATGTAGCATTCGGGCTTTTTGTATACACAATAGAGAAAGGGGTAAGGCTTGTAGATCGATTAACCATAGAGTTGTATGCAAATTCTGCCTGAGGGAGCACTGAATCCCATTGTTTAGGCTTTTCACTGGCCAAACATCTTAGCATGTTACCAAGTGTACGGTTAACAACTTCAGTTTGGCCATCTGTCTAAGGATGATAGGCACTACTGAACTAAAGTTTGGTGTCAAACTTTTTCCATAACACCTTCCAGAAATGATTGACAAATCTAACATCCCTATCAGAGGTTATAGACTTAGGGATTCCATGTAGTTTGACTATTTCCCTGAAGAAAAGTGTAGCAACATAGCTAGCATCAGATGCTTTCTTACATGGTAAGAAATGTGCCATCTTGGAGAAACGATCTACAACCACAAAAATGGAATCAACCTTCCTTTGTGTCATTGGGAGGCCAAGGATAAAATCCATGGATAAATCTTCCCAAATTGTGTTAGGAACATGCAGGGGAATATACAATCCTGTATTGTGAGTGTGCCCCTTAGCTCGCTGACAAGTGCCACATTGCTAAATGAATTGGATAATGTATGTTTTCATTCGAGGCCAATAGAATCTACTCACAATAGCTAATGTAGTTTTATCTCAACCAAGATGAGTTGCTAGTCCACCTGAGTGTAAGTCCTGCATAATAAATTCTCTGAGAGAGGTTCTGGGCACACAAAGTTGGTTTCCTTTGAAAAGGTAACCATCCATGATATGGTAGTCATCCACTTTGTTTTTAAGGAGACATTGATCCCAGGTAGCAGAGAAGTCAATATCAGTAGAGTATAGGTTCTTCAAGTGTTCAAATTATTTGAGATTGAACTGTAAGATTGTCAACAAGGTATATTTTCGACTCAAAGCATCAGCCACTGTATTAGACTTACCTGATTTGTGATGGAAGGAATAGTGGAACTTCTGTAGGAATTCTACCCACCTTGCATGTAGATCATTTAGTTTCTTTTGGGACTTGAGATACTTGAGTGGATGATGGTAACTGTGTAGTATGAAGTCCTTTTAAACTAAATAGTGTTCCCAGTGATGAAAAGCCTTTATAAATGCATACAACTCTTGTTCATAGGTAGCCCATTTTTGCCTAGCCGATCATATTTTTTCACTGAAAAACTCAATAGGTCTACCTTCTTGAACTACCTGATTGTCAACAAGGTATATTTTCAACAAGGTATATTTTCGACTCAAAGCATCAGCCACTGTATTAGACTTACCTGATTTGTGATGGAAGGAATAGTGGAACTTCTGTAGGAATTCTACCCACCTTGCATGTAGATCATTTAGTTTCTTTTGGGACTTGAGATACTTGAGTGGATGATGGTCACTGTGTAGTATGAAGTCCCTTTGAACTAAATAGTGTTCCCAGTGATGAAAAGCCCTTATAAATGCATACAACTCTTGTTCATAGGTAGTCCATTTTTGCCTAGCCGAGCATATTTTTTCACTGAAAAACTCAATAGGTCTACCTTCTTGAACTAGTACTGCACCAATACTCACTTTAGAGGCATCTGTTTCTACTTCAAAAACCTTATCAAAATTTGGTAGGGCTAGAACTGGGGCTTGGGTTAGTTTATGTTTCAACACAGCAAAACTTTCTTTTTGGGAAAGTCCCCAATCGAACTCTCCTTTCTTTAGACATTCAGTAAAAGGGGCTGCTATGGAACTGAATCCCCTAATGAATCTCCTGTAGAAGGTAGCCAATCCATGAAAGTCCGTAGTTCTGTCACAGTAGTGGGAATCTTCCAGTCCACAATAGCCTTGATCTTCTTGGGATCAGTGTGAATCCCTTCCTTGCTAATGATGAATCCCAAAAATAGGAGCCTTTCAGTGAAGAATTCACATTTATGTAAACTCAAATAGAGTTTATTATCTCTTAAAACTTGTAGGACCTGCTGAAGCTGAAGTAGATGATTTCTTTTGTCTTGACTGTAGATTAAGATATCATCAAAGTACACAACCACAAATTGGCCAATAAATGGTTTCAACACCTGATTCATTAACCGCATGAAAGTACTAGGTGCATTGCAAAGCCCAAAATGCATTACCTGCCATTCATATAAGCCCTCTCTTGTCTTAAATGTTGTTTTCCATTCATCACAAGCCCTAACTCGAATATGGTGATATCCACTCTTGAGGTCTAATTTGGAAAAAATTTGAGACTCTTCTAGCTTGTCCAGCATGTCTTCCAACAGTGGGATTGGAAATCTGTATTTGACAGTGATCTTGTTGATAGCCCTGCTATCAACACACATTCTCCAAGTTGAGTCTTTCTTAGGCACCAATAGGGCAGGCACAACACAGGGACTAAGGCTTGGTTTGATCAGTTTCTTAGCAAGTAGGTCATCTACAATGCCTTGCAGAACCTCATGCTCTTTAGGACTCATCCTATAATGAGGCAGGTTAGGGAGACTGGATCCAGGGATGACGTCTATGTTATGCTGAATATCCTTCATTGGTGGTAGTTCATTAGGTAATTCTAAAGGGGAGAGGTCTTGAAATTGTTGAAGAAGGGGTTTGACTATTTTTGGAATTTCTGTCTAGATGTGGTTGGGGTCTTTGAGAATGAGTCCCACTAAGGAATCAGTGGGTTTGATTGAGTGCTAAAATTTGTTTCCTCAGTGAGTATGAGAATGCCTTTTGTGGATTGAAGACTGTGAGAAGCATTGGTTTTAGCAAGATGGGGAAGGAGGATAAGTTTCTTGGTATTTCAGGTGAAAGAATAGGTATTTGCTCTTCCATCATGTGTTACATGTCTATCAAATTGCCAAGGTCTCCCCAGTAGGAGGTGACAAGCATCCATATGTATTACATCACAATTGATAAAGTCAATATAATTGTTGCCAATGGAAAATGATACCTGGCATTGCTCTGTGACTTTAGTGTCAATTCCCTTCTTAATCCAGCCAATTTTGTAGGGTTGAGGATGTGGAGTAGTCTAGATTTGTAAAGCTTTAACCAAAGCTTGGGAGACCACATTAGCACAGCTGCCACTATCAATTATGACTTTACAATTTTTCCCTTTGATTGTGCACCTTGTTTTGAAAATAGATTGTCTCTGATTCTGTATTGGTGTCTTGGATAAAAATAATAGATTCTGCAGTATGCAAAGTATAGGTTCCCCACTGTCAGCTACTAGCTCCTCAATGATCTCTGCAGATTCCTCTCCCTTTTCCTCTTCTTCATAACTGAATTCTTCCACCTCCTCATTAATGTGTAAAACTCTCCTTTGTGGGCACTCATTGGACATGTGGCCCTGTTGGTTACACCTGAAACACTTAAGTGGGAAAGGCTTGGAATAGGGGTTTTGGGTTGGTTTAGGAAATGGCATTGGTTGTTTGCCAAAAGTCTAGGATGGGTTGTCTAGAAGTGGTTTAGATGGAGGTTGCATGGCTGGGGTTGGATTAGTGGTAGGGTTGATGGTTGGCATAGAGGAACTGGGATTGTGCTTGGATTTATCTGAATAGGGGTCTGGTTTCCACTTTTGGAAAGGCTATCTGGAATATCGAAAGGGTCTATAAAGTTGTTTTTCCACTCGAGAGGTCATATTGACAGCTGCTTTCAAATTCCAAATGGGGCTGAGTTCAAGTTTTTCCTGGATAGGGGTTGAAAGGCCATGGATGTATTGAGCCACTTGCTGTCTTTTAGTTTCCTGCAAGTTGTTTCTAAAGCTGAGCCTGTTGAATTCATCTGTGTAGTCATTCACAGCTCTGCCCTTTTGCTGACAGCCATGGTACTGTTGATACAGCACCTGGTCATAATCATCTGGTAGGAACCTGGCCTTGAGTAGTTGCTTCATCCTATGCCAAGTTCGAACAGGGTCCTTATCCTCTTTTCGATTGTTTAACTGATATTGTTCCCACCAGGCTGAAGCTCCACCACGCAGCTTATATGCCACAAGTTTCACCTGTTGTGCCTCAGTGATGTTCATGTAATCGAAGAAGTTATCTACATTATGAATCCAACCCAAGAAGTCTTCGATGTGCAAGTGACCATCAAAGCTAGGTAAGTCAATTTTCAACTTGTAGTCAATAGATTCAAGGTGTCGATGATACCTATTTGGTTGATCAAATGGAGGAGGGTTGAATCGACTTCGAGGCTCTTCGAACAAAAAAGCTTCAATTTCATCATCAAAGTCGATGATGTCGGGCCCCTGTTGTCTGTTTGGAAAATTTGGTAGAGGTCTGTGAAAGGGGGGACAGATCAGCTGGATCTGATGGTTCCGAGCGGGTTTGAAACGATTGAGAATTGTGTTGTGGAGTTCGAATGTTGGCTGGGAGTGGTCGAGCAAATTCTTGATCCTTGCTTCCAGTTGGGTGGTGAGTAGCTGGAGGTACGTGAGTTGGATTTAGTAAGGATTGACGAATCTCAAGTGTGAGATTGTCAATTTTCTGCTCTACACCTCGTATAGCTACCCAGATGCTTTTCATATTAGGATCTTCACTGTGAAGTCGACTGCTTTGGCCATAGCAAAAACACGGCAATCTCCGAGCTCTGATACCAATTGATGTAGAAAACACGATAACTAAACAAATAACCTAGTTTACAATCCAAATCAACACAACTTGAAAGTAAATGGGAGGCTGTATTCATTAAACGAGCTGAAAAAAAAAAGAAGCTCAACGTCTGCAACAATGGCGAGGAAAAAAGATTAATCCCTTGTGAAGAAGACGAAGTTGACTTTTAAACAATCCGAAAACAGTAAAACAATGCCGCATAACATAACGGCTTTGCCACGTGGGTAAACTAAAGTCAAAATCAGTTAAATGATGAAAAGACTAAAAGGTCTTTGAAACGGGTACAAAATTAAGGGCAAATAAGTAATCTTCTAATTTAAAAATAGTAACGGTAACAAAACTCATTTCCCTAAGTAGTTGCCTGCGTCTCTTTCCTCGTGGAATCCTTCATGCACCGCATCATGGAGAAAGTGGAAACACGACTGAAACATGAAGGACCGACTAAGTACCAAAGCTTCTTTGATTCTATCCACACCCTTCTTGATAGAACTTGATCTTCTTCATCTGATCTGATGGTTGAACTTATTGCTTCCAGCAATGGAACATTGATATTTGCTTCTTCCTCTATTTTTCCGTAGCTTGCCATTTTTAAATTGCAGCATTTTCTCCCTAGGTAGTCTTGGAATTCTATGGATCTCAAATGTTTGAGTGACTTCAATACCTAGCTATCGCTTATCTCAAACTATGTTTCTAGCATACTTTATTTTATAACTATCGCTTATCTCAATCTACAACTTGTTCAAGAAGTTAAAAATCAATTATGAAAATTGCCACGCATTTCTTTAATTAGTTTTTACTTCAGGTCAGGTGGATATATATCTATATATAATCCGACTCTTTAAAAGTTTAATCAAAGGTATTGATGATTTCCTAGCATATATGTCTGTGACAAAATTTGGGCGTATTACAAATCTATAAATTCTGTCGCCAAAAATAAACTATAAGTGGCAAAATTTCAGATTTGTAAGCCACTAATAATCTATTGTAAGCGATAGACTTTGTCGTTGATATATTTTTTAGTGATAAACATTGTCATTAACCATCATTGAATATCACATTTTATAGACTACTGATGACCGATTACAGTTTAATACAGTGCGGATGTATGCTCAATAGACTGATTTTATATATGTATATATGAGTGTGTGTCTATATATATATATATATATATATATATATTGAGGAAAGCAACTATTGTATTAGATAAATCATTGTTCAAATTAAGACTAAGCCACGAAGGGTCATCCTCCAACCAAGTTCAATTTCCAACAGTACTAGGTTGAGATCTAGAAGCCACAGAGTAGTTGAACTGATTCAAGAGGATGCACACCAAAAGGATGTGATCCGAGCTATGGACCAAACCTGAGAAGAATTTCCTTTTCAATGTAACCCATATTGAATAGAATCCACATGCCGCTGCGAAAATCAACAGCTTTTTTCACCTGCCAATAATTTCGTAGCCAAAGGTACTGAGCACTGCCTGAAGACCGGCTTTGATAAAGCACCTAATAATTCACCAAATTGCATAATTCCTTATAACAGCCCCAACCCCTGATACATCTTTGTTTGGTTATAAAGACCCATCAATAGTAACTTTAAAAGAACCAATTGGAGGGGGTCTCCGTGACAATGGAGCCTGAGGTTCAAAAGTAGTACAGCTGTGCTTTATAAATGAAAAATCTTTATAGAATGAAATTTTTTTTCATGATATAAGAAATTATTCTTAGCAATTTATGATGGAATAAAAATGATAGATAAAAAATTGTATGAAATTTTATTTTAATATTTTAGAATATTGGTAAAAACTAATTTAAAAATTAATAAAGTCATTTAACAAATTCAATTAAATTTAATTTGATTGTACTGAATTGTAACTTTTTGCAAAAAAAAAAAGTATTAAATGTTAAAATCAATTGATATCCCATTTTGATTTCTTTAATATAATTTTATTAATTTTAAGAAAAAAATATATAATAAAATTTTCAAATATTTTACTCCGATGTCCCAAACTGATGACTTTTCTAGAATAAGTGTGAGTTCAGAGATATTTCTGTAGTACAATCATATTCGTAAATAATATAACATTATCAGTCGATGAAGTAATATTATTTATAAATAAAATAATATTATTTATAAATAGAGTAATATTATTTATAAATAGAGTAACATACTAATATTATTTCATTAGAAATTTTATTATTTTATTTATGAGTAATATTACATCATCATAGATTTTGATAATATTACTTTGTTTATGAACAATATTATTTTTTTTATAAATAATATTAATTTTTTTTATAAATATTGATTATTTCAGCACACCTGTTTTAAATGCTAAAAATTCTACAATTTAACCATCTTTTATTGGTAAGGTTTAATCCACAATCTGATTCCAACCAGGTAGGAACATTATAAATGGGAAAGATATATTGTCGTCCCAACTGCCCACGTGGGGCATTTAAAATCATTTTGTTATTTACAAATGATCCATGCATACTTATAAACACGGGCGCGTGTCTCGAAATTCGATCCCTTGACCCAAATATTTGATTATTGCAATCTAAATCTACAACTTGTTCATTGAATTAGAAAAATTAATCATTCTTTATTTGTTAAAGTCAAAAAGTTTCTGACTAAAATTAACTTCTTAGACAAATCTCCCTGTCATAGTCTACAATTAACTCTTTGATGAATAGTTTATAATTAAATTCGGTGCATGTATATATGCATACATACATATATATCAGAATTGATTCTAGTCCATTAACAATTACATGTGATTGAGCTAGACTTTAAAAAATGTCTTATCCAATTTAATTATAACTATAAATATAATTAGGTGTGATTCATAAATTTAATTTTATGATTTTGTGACATTGCAAATCATTATAACCTGACATTGAATTTACTTAATACATGATAATGTAAACACTGGTAGAGATAATATGGTAAC
>QANX01001438.1:0-185744 GCA_003254975.1 Ochetophila trinervis
CCATTAAAACTATAAAAAAAAATAGATGTAGTTTTTTAAAATAAAAAATTTATTAGAAATGCTCTAATATACTAAATTGCTATATTTTGTATAATCATTTTTGTTTTAAAATTAAACAATCTCAAATGTTATAAAATAAAAAAAAATAAAAAAAATTTATCTAATGGACATTAAATGGATTATGTCATTTATGTACAATCACACTGTGCACATTAAACGGAGCACAGTAAAAAAAAGGAAAAGTTTAATTTAGTTATATTGCTAAAAAATAAAAACAATACATATTTTGAAAACATTTTATCTAAAAATATTATTTTAGAATACAGTTTCATTAAAATACTGTTTCGTTATACTATGTTGCTCGTGCTCAAAAATTAAAACACAATATATTTAACATTATTTTATCTAAAAATATTATCTAATTATTTCTATGTTTTAATTTTTTAGGAATTTTAGATGATCTTATAAAATGGAGTAAAAAGAAAAAAGAAAAGAAATTCATATAGCGCGGATCTGCACACAGCTTACGACTAACCACCATCAGTTTGCTTTCCGCTGATCCTTTTCACCAGGGGTACAAGTGTACCGCCACTTCAGAGTTCAGAAATTCAAACACGTGATGTGCACGTGTATACACGGAACGGTTATAAAGTCACTCCCGTGGCTCACCTCAGATTTAAAACGGGAAAGCATCAAGAGATGGCTCCAGCTGGACAAAGCCTTATCTCAAGTATCTCCTCCGCTGCAACGGCTTTCTCGTCCTTCCCTCCAAAACCTCCAAATTCAAAACCCAAACGTACCCCCACGCACCCAAACCAAAGGCTCCAAATACGCGCCGACATTTCTCGGAGAGACCTTGCGTCGCTCTCACTCCTCGTCCTCGCGCCTTGTTCTCTCTCTCGATGCGCTCCTCCTGCAGCCGCCATTTCCATCGGCATATGTTAGCTCGCGCAACTCCTTTGGCCTTCACCGATTTGATTATCTTTAACAAAATTCTACCACTCTTTTAAACCCTAATTTTAATTGTTTCTCGTATAAACCCCTAATTTTTTGATCCGTTCGCAGCAGGACCAAAGGAATGGCTGAAGGAGCAAAAGAAGAAGTCATCCAAGTTCCTATTGGCTCCGATCGATGCCTCCCGGCAGAGTCTTCGAGCCGCTTATCTCTTGCTCAGTAACTCTCTCTCTCTTTAGTCTCCAGTTTTATATTTTCGTAGGCGTTTCTACTTTTATGCGTCTTACTTTGGTTTCTATAGCTGCGAGGGATTCCGATTATACAAATAAGGATATCGAGGAAGTTCAGACTCTATTGAGATCTGCTGCTAGAGATTGCGTTCCGGCAGACAGGAATTCGTTTGTTTCATTCCAAGCCAATACAGGAGTCGAGGTTTTGTCTTTCTCTCTTTCTTTTTGTTTTTTACGCTACTTTTCGATTTTCAAGCCGATTTGCTGCCTATTATATTCGATGAATATGATAATAATATTGGTGGATAAGATTATTTAGTTCTCTGTTTCAACAACTAGGGTAATAGAGGTGTCGGAATTGTTGACTACTTGCTTTTCAAATTTGGCAGAAAATAGTACGTTTGCGTTAATATGTACGTTGTATAAATTCTTTTAGTGCACAGGTTTGCACATTCCGGTTGGTTGTGAAAAATGCAGCATCATTGCTCGGTGATAAAGATCCCGTAAAGTTGGAAGCGGAAGCTATACTAAATGATCTTATAAGGTAAATATTGGATGCTGTGACTTTATTGTTGGTAGGTTTGAATCTTTTGCTAGTTCAGTAACAGTTGCCTGGTTTATTAGAAATTAGATTGTTGAATACATTAGTCTTATTTGTCTTGAAAAGGAAGGAAACATCAAGCAATTAGAGCATCTTCTTTCCCGCTGATGGATCCTAATGTTTTCAACATTTAACAAAAAATTATTGTTTTCACACGATTCTCATGTCATTCATACCTTTCTATTTAAGTAATTAGTATATGTTATTGGTTCTTCTAATGCAGGTCTTTTGCTTCTCTTTGTGTTCTGGCAAATGAAACTAATATTAGCCTGCCCTCCGACAGGTATGCCTCTCATGTTAAGATTGCCAGAATTATGGGTGCAAGATGATTTATTATTGAATAGTTTTAATATCTTATACAAAATCAGCAACAACAACAACACAAAAAAAAAGAAAAAAAAAAAAGACTCTTGTTGCTGTTGTTGTCCTTGTGTTTACAAGCTTTTCATAAAATATTTATATTTGGAGACCATAGCAAATGGAAGAGTTCCTGTGAATGTTTGTATTTTGTATGAACATAAAGTTTTATAAAGAAAAAGGATAAAAATATGTTTCCTAGCCCTAAAGGCCCTAGTCTTGAGTCCAGTGATATAACTTCCAAAGTAGTGGTCTGCGCTGTAAACTTCTTTGAACTTCAAATGAAAGATTATTCCCTGTTGGTTGATTTTTGATATTTCTATTAATGAACCTTATTTAGGGTTTGAGATTTTGTTTAAAGTACCACTATTATCTTTTTTCTTCGATTACAAAATCACATAGATTGAGAAAACAAGTATGTTGACTTGTATGCTTTATTTGATATGTTGATTTGTATGATGTATCTTGTGCCCTTATCTAGAACCACCATGTATTACTAGATTTCATATTCTGTTAACTCTTATGTATGTTGATGGTATACTCTTCACTTGCAAGCAACTTTTTAGAGACAAGGCAGGTTGGCTGACTGAATTTGAGTTAGTGCATGACTGAATTAGTTTGAACAGATTTGTGACTGTATCAAGTTTGGTGGCTTTGTTATTAAGATTTTGGACTAATATTTTATTACCTCACATCTAATGAAATATGACTGTTGAAGACTTTATATCTGTCATCTTTATGCATATATAGGGGGCTGAAAGCAGGCACTCCCCTGACCTATTAGCTGTTGGCTCTTGATGTTCATTGAACATCTAAATGATATTTTCTGCTTTAAGTGACATTAATTTGGTGCCTTTTCTCTCTGTATTTCTCCAGATTTAAAGTACATTAGTATATGCATGTCAAATTAATTTGAATTGTATCCATGAACCCCTTCAACAAACCACTTACTCATTCTTAATATATGCATTCTTAATTTGGTGCCTTTTCTCACTGTATTTCTCCAGATTTAAAGTACATTAGTATATGCATGTCAAATTAATTTGAATTGTATCCATGAACCCCTTCGACAAACCACTTACTCATTCTTAATATATGCATACTATGGTTCTTTTTGCTGCAGACAGAAGGTAGCAGATTCACTCATGGATACCGTTTCGTCTCTTGAAAAATTTGAGCAGGGAATTAAGGACTGCCTCGAAATTTGATCCTTACAGTTTTCTTACGCGACTTAATCTGGTGGATTTTATGTTTGAAATTCTGCTGATGCATCTATTTTGTAGTTGTTTGTAAATCTTTTTCTCTCCATTTTACATGTTTCCTCTACTCTTAATGTCCTTATTGATAAACATATTTTGATATTGACTAGAAGGTTATAACGTGCAACTGCCGCTATATATAGGAAGCTGGTGGCTGGTTGAAGCACCAATTCCTGTTTCTTCTATTATATTCTGAATTCTCTGGAATGATCACTGTTTAGTTAATGATGCAAACACTCATACTTGTAAATGGTTACTATAATATTTCTTGAGCTGGAAGTCATTTTAATTAACTTATATTGTACTTTCTGAGTAGATGTTGAAGTTCACATATCCTAGTCTTGTTGTGCAACAAGTTAAAACATTACTCATTTTCTGGAGTTAAAAAAATTTAAGCATTTTAAAGTTTGCTGCTCAAGTATGATATAATGTGATTGGATAGAAATGAGAAAATGTTCACCTTTGAGGTTCTATTTCGTAAAATTTCCACCTTATCAAGTCACATGCAAAACATTAGCTTATTAATGTTGTTTTAGTGAAGTAGTTTCTGTTACGTAGAGATATTTATTTTCCGCGCATATGCAAAGTTTGATTTAGATTTTAAATTTTGTTTTCTTTTATAAATTTCTTTTATCAATTACTTTCTTTCTCTTTCTAGGGTATGGGTGAAACAAGATTTCACATCATTTCCTGAAAATTTGTGCTGCTACTGCAAGTCATTAGTCTCAAGCAATCTGCTTCTGATCAATTCTTTTGCACAGTTGGCTAGAAAGTACAGTTCCTCATCCCGACTTTGTATCTGGAACATAGAAATTAGCTAACATATTAAAAATATTAGCAGCATTTCTCTTTTCAAAAATAAGTTCTGTACTGATGTTATTTTGATTTACTTTCATAATTTTTTCCGTGCAAGGATATTTAAGAAAAGAAGTGGGTCACTCTAAGGTGTCATTTGGTAACCTTGTTAGTTTTTATTTTCTATTTTTTCTACCTAATTGTGTGTATTTTTCTTATGACAAATGTTAGTTATTGTTAACTATAGTTTGTTAAACATCTTAAACAACTATAAAATTAAAGGAGGATAAAAAAAGAAAAACCAAAACCAAGTCAATTCGGTGTTTTAAATTTTCTTCCTTAACTTTATAGTTAATTTAGATTCATAACAAACTCTAACTACCACTAGCTAACACTTGACATAAGCAAATTACAAACAATTAGGTAGAGAAAATTAAAAATCGAAAACTAAAAACCAACCATGTTACCAAACAGCACCTATGCAAGTGAACTAGTCTACTTGTTTGGGCATTACATATGGAAAATAATTTTTCTGGGGGGAAAGGGGTGGGAGTGGGGCAGATTGGAGATTTTCCTGCTATTACTTGCTGAATGACAAAAGCATATGTTTGAAATACACACTGAATAACTAAGAGGGCGTATAATTTACTAGTTGCAAAATGCACTTGCCGATTCCTTTTACCTATTGTGTGAAAGGTTAATGATACTCAATGTGGCACCGTTTATAATTATGACTTTGGAGAAAAAATTAAAAAAAAAATTCATATATGCTAGTATATATATATGACTGGCTGATGAAAGCATCACACAGCTGGATTGCTGTTAAATGTGAATGTGTTCCTTAGGAAAGGGTCAAGACTACAAATATTGATGCCTACACCTATACTACAGTATCTATATTACGAGTAGCTTGTTGGTCCTCTGTTGAGTGGTTTAATTGGAAGAGCAAGAAGGCTTCTTCGAATGCAAGTGATAACCTGGTGCTCCATCTGGTTATGTTTGTGCTCAACTTGGCAAGCTGCAGAGGTGTGTGGAAATGTTTTATAATCATCTGCTGGTCCTCTATGGAATAGTTTGATTTGGCGAGCCGTTAGCCTGCACCAAGTACAAGCGGCAACATGGTTTTCCATCATCTGGGTGGATTTGTATGGACCTAGGCAAGTTGCGGAGCTTGTTGAACAGATTTAATGGGTCTGGTGTGAGTCCAAAATGAGCATCTGGATCACCAATTTGTGAAAGTTTGACATGAGAAAAGCCAAGAGATGGTAGGAGATGGTCTGGCCAATCACTGTAGAAATGGAAGACAGAATTGGAAAGTGTTGTTGATGATTTGTTCATAAAATCCGCTAAGAGGACTGTCTGTGTAAGTGTACACTTGTCAGCTATAATCTTCAATACTTGCATGGCCTGGGAGTGGGACAGGTAGTAAAGGATACCCTCTAGAACCCATACTGTATTCTTCTCTGGCATAAACCCTGATCTTTGAAGTTTATCTAGCCAGTCATTACCTCTGATGTCGGCTACCACTCTGCTTAAGGATTTTGCTTTCACCACTAGATGTTGGTGATCATTTGTAGCCTCCATTGCCGCTTGCAAAAGAGTGGTTTTCATTTGCAAGACTTCAGGTAAATCAACTTCAAACACATGGCTTTCCTTCAAGAAACTTAATCGATAAGCCCTTGCATCCATTCCTACAGAAAAATTTCATTTTCATTATTATGTCTTTTCAAGCATTTGAACCTAATAAATTGATTTCTGGACAAACCTAACAGTTTTTTTTCCTCTTCTTCTTAGGCAAGGCCAACCTTAAATGCTCACAAACTCTGGAAGACAGAAGTACAGACATTTGAGTTGTAACATTTAAACTGCCATGTTGATAGCATTAGCGTTTGTAAATATTATCTAAGTAGGCTCCACTTTCCTTGTGATTGCCAATGCTTTCTTTATTTACACAAGCCTTACATAGAGAAAAGGAAAAATAAAATCTATTGTCAAGATTTCCATTACTTGATAGTCTATTTGGTGCATAACAACTGTGAGAGAACTGCATGTGAGGCTAAATTTTACTTGGAAGTGAGGGCATTTTTAGTTGTTCTCATGACCTGCTTTGCACTATAAGGGAAGGGAATTTGGCAGCAACTTTTGATGAAAGCATGTAAATGAACAGCTCGTCTTCTATTATTTTAGAGCTACTTTATGTCCAAACTTTGCATCGTTGTTCATCGAAGATGAAATTTATGACCTTATTGATTTAGCTGCATTTGTTTAATGGCTAGTCTAACATAATTGCAGTTAACCAAATACAAGAATGGGGGCATAAGAATCGTGACCTACCTGCACCAAGGAGAACAACCTGTGTGTCTCTGGCATTGAAGGAATGAAGAGCTGCTTCAAGTTTTGAATCAAACCAGAGGGTTCGGACTGCAAGAATGACTCCAGAAATTTCCCTTGCATTGTTGGTGCAGTCTCTCTTTATCTTCTCATGAAGGCTTGATAGGTATGTTTCTCCTGCAAGTAAGTCTGCTAGAGGGTCGTGGATCACATGCTTCCAGAGGGCTCTTCCGGCTGCGGTTTGGCATGCTGACCGTTGTAGGGGATCCCATTCTTTTTCAATTGTAGTGTGCACTTGCCGAACGGTGTCAGTAAATAACAAGTCTGGAAGTTTTAGTTCAGGCCATTTCTGGACTTCAGGCGGGCCAATTTCTTGATCTGACATTGCTATATGTTACACGATTTGAAGAATATTAGAAGACAGTGAAGGAGATAATGTATGCTATATATAAAGATCATGGATTGTAGGGTGATTGTGATAAGAAAACAGAGCCACACACATAACCAACGCTTGAGAAAACAGCGCAGTCGTATCCAGCTTCTTTGCCTCGATTGAAAAGGAAGGTAACAAGATAGTCCACGACTACCACAATTTATATGCCATCTCTATCCGCACTCAGGATTGTCCTTTCTATTGATAAAAAAGCAACAGTGAAGGGTTCCTCAAGACAAAAATAAAATAAAATAAAAAAGGTCTATTATCGGATGCGAGTGGCTCCAAAGAAAAGTCCTAATATCTCATGTGGTTGGCTTCCGTGTTTGCTACTATAAGTCCAGTATCCTGACTTTTGGCAAGTACCGCTTTCCCGTTTCTTCTGTAGTCTGTTCCCACCAATCTACCATTCCTACTAGGGTGGTAGGGTATTCTCGAGCTTCACGAAGGCAAATGATGCGAGGAATTTGGGATGTTTTACGAGCAAATGGCAGAAATAAATATAGCCGTAGGTGGTGTTCAAATAATATTAAGCCACATTGTAGCGCCACTCTAGGGGTGTGATTCAGTGGAGGCAGGTTTCTCGGTTTCCGGCAACTAGACAAAATTAACTTCTTTGGCTACTTTATCCCAAACGCCCAGAATTGGTTGTGTTTATAGGTAACTGGTTGTCAGCGCCAATTATATAGATTTACATTTTTAAAGGGTTAATTGCACCTTACTTTCAATTTTCAAATTGATTACTAATTTGACTAGTTTTTTTCAATTTACAATTTAAAAAAAAAAAAGGAAAAATATTGATTAATGAAAAACTTAGTTAATTTTCTTAATTTTTTTATTAGTCATTTGGAAAATTTGAAAAACTAAATTATGTGAAACAAATTATAAATGAATCATTTTTAATCAAAAAATCCAATGTATAATTTAATTTAAATATAGAATACTAAAATGCAATTTACTCTATTTTAAAAAATAGAATTTTCTGGGCACAAGGAAACTTTTGAGATTTGGACCGGCTACACAACTCTGGTTGATTTTTGATTTTTCTGTGATGACGATTTATCTTCAATTTATTTCATTTAAACTTATTTTGAAAAATTTCAGGTATGACTTCATTTATTCATATTCGATCGAGGTCAGATAACTGGAGTAAAGAGAGGATTGGTAGTGGGGTCCAGCGCCAGCTGATCACTGACTCAATAGCTGGTGGATATGCTGCTCTTGTAACTTGTAAGGCATAAATAAACAGCAGGAGCATTTAAAGACTATCTTGATACCAGAGCGAACACATAGTCACTGAGTAAATGGTCTTCGGCATCACTCGCAGTCTTGCTAAAATTCAATAGGTGCGTTGGATATGTGTCAATTTCCTTTAGATATTCTGATCCGACGGCTTATAAAAGTTTCTTTTGATTTAAAATACGGACAAGAGGTATGCAGCAAGATGCATAAAAGAAAAGAAATAAAAAAATTAGGTGGTCCTATGAGAAAGAAAGACCACAGCAATAGAATATGATGGGTTGGGAATACACACAGCACATGTAAAAGTCTTTTGTTTTTTTTTGGGTAAATAGCTCAGGCTAAAGTTGGCACGACATAAGTACACTCGAAACATTTTGGTAAGGAAAGACAAGTGGTCAAATTATTTGTGATCAAATCGAGAAAAAATCGAACTGGGAAAAAGTGATTGAAAAGCTCAAAAAAGCATAGTCGAGCGCAGGCGAATCGCTTTCAGCAAGAGATATGGCGTCGGACGTGCCTTGCTGTGGGACGATGTTCTCTTTGTATGTGCTGATAATTATAGGGTTGGTGTGCTTTGCTGGTTTGATGGCTGGGCTCACTCTAGGTCTCATGTCTTTGGGCCTTGTCGATCTCGAGGTGCTAATCAAGTCTGGCCGTCCACAGGATCGAAAACACGCGGGTACTCCTTCCAACTTTTTTGCTTCCCCACTTTGATTCCATTTTTCTTTAAGTGATTTATTTAGCTTTGGGTTTTATACTCGAAAATGGTACCCAAATGGAAATGGACAGCATTTTGAATTCCGATCATTTGGGCTGTGAATTTTCCAGACCCAGTTGATTCTGAGCTGATTAAGTGCGGCCAACCTTACCTTCGCAGATTAACGTTTTGTTATTGCGTTGTTCTAACGCAGTTTGCTTTCCTGAGGTCTTTTTTGATAATGTTATAAAGGTTATTATAGTGGTTTTGGCAACGTTGATATGCCGCTACATATGAAGTTACCGCTTGCAAATGGCTTTCAACTGTTTTATTCTGAGTTACTGAAGTCCGAAAAGGGATACTTAGAACAGTCTAATTCAAGTTTTGTGATTTTGGCAGCTAAAATTTTTCCGGTGGTGAAGAATCAGCATCTTCTACTTTGTACCCTTTTGATCGGGAACTCTTTAGCAATGGAGGTAAGAACGTGATTCTTGTAACTAGGCAATTGAACTTTTCCTAATCATGGTGGGTTTTTATATTCTCATTATATTCCCTATAGGCTCTTCCCATATTCTTGGACAAACTGGTGCCTCCTTGGGCAGCAATTCTGGTATCAGTCACTCTCATACTCATGTTTGGAGAGGTAGGCTTTTCCGTACCACCAGAGCAATTAAGAAGAGTTGTTCGAGAGAATACCTGCTTGAGCTAAATGTTTCAAAAAAAAATTGTTTTTGTTTTTTGCGTCATGAACGCTCCAGATATTGCCTCAAGCAGTATGTAGTCGTTATGGCTTGACTGTTGGAGCAACGTTGGCGCCATTTGTCCGTCTTCTTCTCATGCTATTCTTCCCAATCTCTTATCCAATTAGTAAGGTGATATGATTTGCGAAACTATATTCTGATTATGGTGTATATATTAATATATTCAAAAGCTATGTTTATTGCAAGTTGGGGACTTGGGGAGGCATTTGCACTCAGCTCCTTATCTGATAATTTGAAATTCAGGTTCTTGATTGGATGTTGGGCAAAGGACATGCTGTTCTTTTAAGGAGAGCAGAGCTCAAGACTTTTGTTAATTTTCATGGCAATGAGGTATAGAACACAATTATTAGTTGTCTCTTTTGAAAATTTAAATAGTATCAACAAATATTTTGTATGTGCCTCTTTCTGTTTTTGGATGTTTTACACTTGTTTTATATGTTGGAGGGACATTTAACTTGGGATTATGTTTTAACTTTGATGTTTCTGAATGTTATCATTGCTCCTTTTTCTCTAATTAAACATACTATGTTTAATTGTGATATGTTATCTAGGCAGGGAAGGGTGGGGATTTAACACATGATGAGACTACCATCATTGCTGGGGCACTTGAATTGACTGAAAAGACTGCGAAAGATGCCATGACTCCAATTTCAAATGCATTTTCCCTTGATCTTGATGCAACTCTTAATCTGTGGGTTTGTGGATTTCAGTTCATTTGCTATGCCATTTAATGCATTTGTCCTTCCTTTTGATGTCTTTCTCACTCTCTCTATGCATTACAGGGAGACTTTGAATGCTATAATGACAATTGGTCTTAGCAGAGTTCCGGTGTATGCTGGAAATCCCGCAAATATAATTGGACTTATTCTGGTAATTTTGGTTCATTGTGAAAGTAAGACCATGTTTTCAGTATCTTCAATATTTTGGACTGGAAAATTTTATTTTACTTCAATTATATAATTTGTTCACTTAATCATTACCTATCTGTCTTGTTTGGGGTTGTAAATATTATCCAATAAAGTTTAATTCTTCCCTCTTTTGTTGTCTTTGATTGTTTTCTCTTTTTATGTGTGCTATTTTTTATGACCATTTTTTTGGCCTATTGACACCAAGTAAGTTGACATACTTATAATTCAGGCGTAAAGTGCTTAAACAAAGACTTAAGTGGAGACCACCTTAAGAAGCCTCCCATGATGATAAGAAGACTATTAAGAAGCTGGAATAAATACTGTTGAATTAAAATTTTTGCTGATGGATCACTTGTAAAACATCTCGAGTGTTAATTTTCTTTCACTACTTCACAAGCTGCATATTGTTAGTTGCTTCTATGTTTTAAATTATTATTTTTTAATCCCTGGAATAGAAGCTTCATTCAAAAACCAAGTGTGTTTTCCATCTATTTTAACATGTATAATAACTGTGAATTAGAATTGATGTTTTTTTTTTGGCTCCAAGGTGTGCACTTGAACTTTCTAGTTATTTCTCTTCTATGTGCAGGTTAAAAATCTATTGTCAGTTGATCCAGAAGGTGCAGTTCCCCTGAGAAAAATAATAATAAGAAAAATTCCTCGGTAGTTTTTCATTTCTTTTTCGTTTTTCTTTGTACTTATCTGATATAACATGTGATGGCCCCTGATGTTGACAGGTTTGGCCCCTGATGGATATTATGTAAAAACTTGCTGATACATTGATGATTGGGCTTCTTTATTTTTCTATGTGTGCTTCTGTGTTGGTGGAAGCTATCCTGACTTCCTTCTTGTCCAATCTTCAGGGTTTCAGAAAATATGCCTTTATATGATATTCTAAACGAATTCCAAAAGGGTCATAGCCATATCGCTGTTGTCTATAAGGATACAAATGAGAAAAAAGAAATACCAGTGGAAGGCAAGGATTGTAAAATCCTGGAGTTTAAGGACAGCTGCAAGGAGCGGAGAGGCCAATCTGATGCTTCATTTGATAAAGGTGTATAAAGACAAAGCATGAATAAAGGAATCTCAGAGATTTTTAATGCTACCATTACAACAACTTTGTCATTACTATATTTTTTTGTTGGTCATTGCCTTAAATACTTGATTTTAGAGGATTATGCCTCATTACTGCTTCTTTGATCATGATTCATTTGCCTTATACTGCCCGGGTTAGTGGTCTCTTTCCCGTAACCTTTGGATAACTGGTCTGTTTGTTGGGTTGACAGATGATAAACAGGCTACTGCTCGTGCCCAAAATATGGGGGTTAAATTGGAGGCACATGATGGCCAGACAGCTATAAAGAAAAGTGGTGGAGGTCAACAGATGAAAAAAGGTCCACCAGCTACTCCTGCCTATAAGAAACGACACAGAGGTTGTTCCTATTGTATTCTGGACATTGAGAATGCTCCCATTCCAGAGTCCCCACTCAATGAAGAGGTTGTTGGAGTAATTACCATGGAGGATGTTATTGAAGAGCTTCTTCAGGTAAATGATGATTTCTCAAGTAATTAGCATATCATGGTTCCTGCCTATCGGTTTTCTTATATATGTAGTGAACATTTTGATGCCTGTTGTTGCCATTATTTTGATGGTAAACGCCTGACTGCTGAGACCCCTTTGCTGAGTAGTCTGGAATATGCAGGGACCAGTATATGCAATTTACTGAAGAATACATTGGTTTATAACTTACAACTAGGGTTTTTTTTTTCTCTCTCTCTCTCTCTCTAAGTTAAATGTTGCTTGTTCAAACAGCTCCTGTGGTTTTGAAAGTGCCGCCTTATATAACTCTAGAGGAGTTGGGTTTATTATCCAGATCCTTGTTCTTTTTGTGCTAATTCAATTTTTTTTTTGCTTGTATTAGGAGGAAATATTGGATGAAACAGATGAGTATGTCAATATCCACAATAGGTAAATTCAACCAAAATTTCATCTGTATTTATTGCTGTTGCTCAAACATACACATGCAAAATTTACCAAAAAAATAAAAATTAAAACATACATATGTGAAGGTTGAAATTCAACTAGCTTTGCTATATCAACAAAACTTAGTAAGTGTTCTGTTTTTTTAGTCTTAAATATAGCATTTCATGGTATCTGTCCATTCATTTTGCTTAGAAGACAGAAAGAACAAAAATCTCCTGGCTTCTCAAAAAGTACAAGGAAAAAGTCTTTACTCCCTTCAATATGCTGTGCTGTCTTAATTAAAACAGAAACCATCTTGTAAACTCAGTAAATGAATATATTATTATATTGGTGATGCAGGATTAAAGTCAACATGCATGCAACTCAGGAAAAGGCTTTAGAGACGAATTCAGCTCAGCCTTCCCAAAATGGTTCATTCATCACCAGCACCCAGATTCAAACTGTATCCCTTCCTCCAGTTTCATCTTCTACTCAACACTCTGCAGACTAGTCCAATACGCTCAATCTTTGGTCATGGTCGCCTAAAAGGCAAGGCCCACTAAAAAGAAAGATCTAATATAAATGTATGTTAAATATGTGATACGTTTTAAAGTACGTTTACTAAAATTTATAAATTTTTTTTTTCTTTTACAAATTAAAGTTTTTATTACTTTATAAGAATAATTTTGGTAAAAAAGAAAAAAGAAAAAAGAAAAAAAAAGAAGATAAATTTTAATAATAATAATTATTATTATTAATTTTTTTATTTTTTATTTTTGGTTAGGAGGATGTTTAAAGTGTATTTAGAGAATACCATTTTTTTTATAATATGTTGGATGACAAAATTCTGAATTAGCTAAGAGTTTCTAAGTGACCAAATAGTATATTTTTACGTGACCAAATCGTATATTCTTCAAAGCTTTATTTTTAAAGCCAATATGATTTGTAAAATTTGTATTTGTATCCATTTTTTTGGTGAGAGATATTTGTATGTAATTTTGATTATGAGTTGGTTAGATAAAACATTTTGACAAATTAAGATGAAGGATCTAATATTATTAATGTAAAACTGATCCTCTAATCTTTTATATATTTACTTTTTTGAAAGTAAAAATGAAAGAAATTCGATTCTTTTTATGAATTTAGCTTCAGCTAGGACTGGGTAAAAATTGACCAGCCTGATAAAATTGGTGAACTGAACCGAACAATTCGGTTTTTGGTGCTTTATTTTTGTTAAAGCTGATCGGTTTAGTTTATGTTACTAAAAAATTAAAAATACCGGTTTGGATAAGAATTTTTTGCCAAATTCGACCAAACTAAACCAGCAATATACACTAATTTTATTTATGTGACATTATCCGTCTATTTTCATTGCTGGTGTTCGATATTCTCCATTATAGGCATTTGATTCATGCCACATCACCTCGTTTTTTATTTTTTTAACAAAATTATAAATTATAAATTTCTAAAAATTCTCAAGCTTAAGAAATTCTCTTCATTTTCATTCTACTTCAAAAAACTTTAGATCTAGAAAATTTTTACTTCTCACTTTTCCCCTTCCACCACTCTCTCTCTCACACAACCGTCTCTTTTCACCGTTCACCACCGCGACTTCACCACTCGCCGCCATGACATTTTGGTTTCATTTTTCTCTCTTTTTCTCTTTCCGTGGCTCATGGATTTTTAGATTCTGTGGTTGGGTATGATAAATTGTTTTCGCTATGTTAATCAAATCTTTCATCTCTAGTTGAATTTTTGCTGTCTCACTCATGAAATGACCATTATTGTAGCACTCAAAAGGGATGGCCAAAATTAACTGAAGAAAACCGAAACCAACCAATCACCTTCGATTTGGTGTGAGCTTGGTTGATAGATTTATCAGTTTGTTTCTATTGGCTATCCAATTTTAGTTGAACTATTTGATTTTTTACAAAAGTCGGCTAAAAAACTGGCCGAACCAAACTGAGTACACCTCTAGCTCTAAGGTTTATGGAGGATCTCAAAAAAAATGTTTCCAACGTTTAAGTCAATTGAAATAAATTAAACGTAATGAAACAAATGAGAAAAAAGATAAAAATGTGTATTAATTTTTCTACATGACTATTTGGACACAGATGGGAAAAAAAATATCATGTATTTTATATTTAGTATAATTTAGATTAAATGGTAATATATGATATTTTATAATTGATACAGTCATATTAGTTTAGATGAAATTATATATAATTTATTAAAATATTATATATATATATTTTTTGAAAACTTAAAAATTATATATTTTTGGATTGATTTTGGTAGGCTTGGAACTAGTCCGATGTTAGCGCATATATCAGTGTCTCCCATGCCTTTGCTAGTTTTCACTCTGCTACTCCGAGGTGACAGAAGTTCTGCCCGAACATATGTAAATCCCGATAATTCCTCTGCCATTTCAAAGACTCATTTTTATTGTCTTTCTTTCCATTGTCCAAAAATTATACTCGTAAATATGTAATATAGTTTTAAATCCGAGACAACGAAATTTCTCCAACTTGCTATTGCTGTGTATTAATCATGATTCATTAAAATTCAGAAAGAAGTTCAATCCGGTAGGTAAAAGTAGTAAAACAAATCCGGCTTGAAGCTCATGTTTAGCGGTTTTACCAATCTCGTTACTTAAAGTTTGTACTTTGATTTCAATGGGTATTTCTTTACTCTACTTTCCCATTTGAGCACATTCGAGTTTTCTTTCCTTTTATGACAATCACATGGATCTTTCATCCTGCTTCAGATTATTAAGACCTTGACTCATCGGGTTTAATTTGGGTTTAGATTTCCTTGTTTTGCTTGTTGTTTTCCAATTTTGTTGTTTGCTTTCTTCAAAGAGCTTTTACTAGGGAAGAGAGATGGCTCTAGCTCGTCTAGGCCGCCAAGCAAAACGCCCATATGGGTTCTGTGCAAAGATTACGGCAGTGGGCGTCTTGGGTCTTTGCTTTATAGTTTTATGGACTGTGTTTTCTTCTTCTTCCACTTCTGTTACTGTTCAAAGAGAAAGCTTCGACGATATAGGCGAACCTGCATCAGGGAATGCAAAGGTAAGAACTTTTGGGTCTCATACTAACAAGCATCAAGTGGAAAACCATGAATCGAGTGAGAAAGTTAAATTTGATTCTGATTTGGATAAGGGTGAGAAAAAGGTTAATGCGTCAGTGTCTTCATCTGTCAATAAGCATAAATCTGAGAAGAAAAGAAAAGAAATACCAAATAAGATAAAAGAGAAAGAAAAGATAAAGTTGCCAGAGAGAGAGACAGGAGAAAATAATGGGTCGGAGGAATCTGAGAATGAAGATTCACAGAAGGAAGAGGAAGACGAAGAAGGACTAGTAGTGGATGGTAAGGAACAAGCGTTGAACCATGAAAGTGAGGCGAGTGAAGACGCAGGTGACGAAGGTGCTGTGGCTGAGAAAGTTGATCAAGAATCCGAGGAGACGTTGGAAGATGAAGGTGGTGAATTGAGAAAAGGGATAAAGAAGACAAAGAAGATAAAGGGTCCGGTGTTTGATCCGAAAGTGCAATATAATTGGAAACTTTGTAATGCAAGGAGCAAGCATAATTACATTCCTTGTGTTGACTTTGAAGTTGGTTCTGGAAAGCTCCAAAGCTATCGGCATACAGAGAGGAGTTGCCCGAGAACACCACCAATGTGCCTTGTACCTCTTCTTCATGCGGGGTATGGGGTTCCAGTGCGGTGGCCCGAGAGCAAAGTGAAGGTATATTTGGCGTTGTATCCGTTTTCTTCTTCTGAATTACTTGGAGATGCAATGTGTTCTGATGTTATCTTTGGTTACTTCTCACTTTTTGCAGATATTGTATAAGAATGTGGCACATCCAAAACTTGCTGCATTCATTAAGAAACATAATTGGGTGATGGAGTCTGAAGAGTATCTTGTTTTCCCCCAAAACCAATCTGAGTTTAAGGGTGGAGTTTTTCACTATCTTGAGTCCATTGAAGAGGTGAATATTCCTTCTTGTCTCTTTTATAACTCTTTGGTGTCTAATTTCAGACAAATAAAGAATTAAAATGTTTCTAAATGGAACTGAAATTATACAAAAATGATTTTCTGTAGTCGTTCCATTGCTTTAATTGTATGATAGGAGTTTAATGCTATATTTTCTACTATTATTTTATTTCATTACAGTTATCAGGGCTAAAAGTTCCTTTTTTACTGCCTATCTAAAGGTTCATAAGGATCTAAAACAGCTGTATTATTTAACCTGATTGAAAAGTCATCTACTCCATGCTACTGCATATTACTATGCTAATGTTTTTTTCAGGCTTTTGTATATTTCCTACAATAATGTACAGCTGATGTTACCAAAAAAATCAACCTAACACTGTTGCTACCCTGCCTACTAACTTCTGCCACAAGCATAATCCATGGCTCACAAACATTATGTTCACTCTGTGCTAGTACATATAAAAGAAGCAAGAAGTTCCCTAGAGAATAATTTATGCTGAGATCATAGTTCCAAATCTTCTCCATTATAATTCTTCACCTGAATTCTGAAACAATGTTATTTGCAACTATTTATAGATGACACTAGCATTTTTGGCTGATCGCTGAAAGCATCAAGATTTCACTGCACTATCTACAGAAATGCTAATTTAGTGATGGTAACCTTAATGTTATTATTATTGTCTAATTTTGACCGCATATGATAGATGGTACCGGATATTGAATGGGGGAAGAACATTCGTATAGTGCTGGACATCGGATGTAGAGATTCAAGTTTTGTAGCGTCTCTTTTTGATAAGGATGTATTGACATTGTCATTGGGCTTGAAAGATGACCTAGTTGACCTAGCTCAGGTTGCCCTTGAGCGTGGTTTTCCTACACTGGTGAGCCCTTTTGGAAGTAGAAGGCTTCCTTTTCCCAGTGCCGTTTTTGATGCTATTCATTGTGGTGGGTGCACCATAACATGGCATTCAAATGGTTTGTGTTTACTTCCCTAATTGTCTTCCTGTATATATTTTAAGATCATTAATGTTTTCTACTAATTTCAGACACTTTTTTTTAATTTTTTTTTATTGTAAAATATACTCTTTTTGTAGGGGGAAAGCATCTTCTAGAGATGAATAGGATTTTAAGGCCAGGCGGCTACTTTATCTTGTCAACTAAACATGACAACATTGAAGATGAAGAAGGTATTCTTTTTTTTCTATATGTTTTTTGAAGTCTGCTTTAGTATTTCGTAAATACAGGACCTGTTTCACAAGGATCATAATATGTTTCCTTTTCGCACGTAGACCAGATTGCTTTATAATAATGTCTCTGCTGAGTAAAAGTGCCTCTATAAAATAGCTAATAGAGTTATATGCCCAATTCAAGTCGGTCATAAGGTATGGGCCATTAGTGTGGATTAACCTTATGGTTGGGTTATTTTTTTCGGTAGGCAGGTCATGTTCTGCCATATGCAGTTGTGTAGCTTCTGAGCCAATTCCGATCTTCATAATCTGTTGTATTTATTTAGAATCCTGGACCATTTTCCATCCTGACATTGTAGCCAATTAGCTAACTAGGCTTCCTTTTCATTGTAGAATATAATTATTTAGTGACCATGGCACTTGTTTCTTTTTTCCAGCCATGACCACCTTGACAGCTTCTATCTGTTGGAATATTCTGGCTCATAAAACTGATGATGTTGGTGAAATGGGTGTTAAAATATATCAGAAGCCTGAATCAAATGATATATATGATTTGAGGAGGAAGAAGCATCCACCTTTATGCAAGGAAAATGAAAACCCAGATGCAGCCTGGTAAGCTTTGATGGGTTTGTTTTACATATCTATTTCCATGTCTGGCATTGAGATATTGTCAGTTTGATTTATAGAATTTAAATATGATAATTTTCACTATTATATTCATAAATGAAAAATGAATCCTTGCTTGTATTACCCTTGAAATAGTAAAGACTTTAGTACAAGTGAAGGAATTGTTAGGCTCATTTGGCAACAGTGATGAATAGGCAAGCAGCTAAGTTAAATAGTGAGCCAAAGCATTACGCAGGACACATATGGACATTCATTGTTGCATGTTAATGCTGTATCCATGCATAGAGCTCATCAATTAAATTAATTAATCCCATTCCAATAACTACCCTAAATTTCCAACCACATATAGGCTACTTCAATATCTTGGCAGATTTTGAAAAAACAATATAATGATTGTTCAGCCATTTTTTACTGTCTCTCACTGAAAGCATTTGAGTTGGGATCAGATTTAAGGTGTGAGTGTTAGATATTATATCAGAGCTATAGAAGTATAAGACAAATGGATCTTGAAGATGTTTCTTGTAACAACACTATCTTATCTATTTCATCTGAACAGGTATGTTCCTATGACGACTTGCTTGCATACCATTCCATCTGCTATTGAACAACACGGAACTGAGTGGCCAGAGGAATGGCCCAAGAGGCTTGAAACCTATCCTGACTGGTTGAATGAGAAAGATAAATTGATTGCAGACACAGAGCACTGGACTGCTATTGTTGACAAATCCTATCTCACTGGAATTGGAATTGATTGGGCCAATATTAGAAATGTAATGGACATGAAGGCCATCTATGGGGGGTGTGTTGACTAAACAAACTAAGTTATTTATATTTCCTTTACTCCTTGCTTGTTCCTCGTTTTCTTTTATTGCATATAAAGTAATCAGGAAATTAAATAGCGATGCTCCTTGTACAGCTTTGCTGCAGCCCTTATAAAACAGAAGGTCTGGGTGATGAATGTGGTTCCGGTCCATGCACCAGACACACTCCCAGTCATTTTCGATCGCGGGCTTGTTGGCACATATCATGACTGGTGTGAATCTTTCAGCTCTTATCCTAGATCATATGACCTTTTGCATGCTGATCATCTATTTTCACGGCTAAAGAACAGGTTAGACTGAACATGTGCAGTTATGGATTTGTTACAACTTACAATGATCTCTGTGGACAAATTAATATTCCTTTGTGTTGAAGTTTTCCATTTTTTGTTGCCCAAATGATACCCATTTGTCTTGAGTCCAGACCAAGTATAATGGGATGTCACTCGGAGTTTTCATAGGGCAAAAATAGCACTATTTCATTGACATCTAGTAGGTATATTATAGATTGCAGATTCCATTTGTGCATTGCCATGTCCCTTTATTTTTAGCTGCATATGTTTTTTATATCCTTGTTTTAAACTACGACTTTAGATGTTCCATTGTTATTGTTCAAGCTTAAATTTTATAGACCTGTAAATATTGGAATCTCCCTAGAATAAATCATAGAAAGCATTCTTGACTCTGTGTAGAGATGTATTTTACACATAAAAATCATTACTTTTACAGGTGTAAGCAGCCAGTATCAATTGTTGTTGAGATGGATCGAATATTAAGGCCAGGAGGTTGGGCAATTATTCGTGATAAAGTTGAGATACTGGATCCATTGGAGGGAATATTGAGAAGTTTGCAGTGGGAGATACGAATGACTTATTATCAGAATAAAGAGGGTATTATTTGTGCTCAAAAAACCATGTGGCGACCTTAACTTGTCCATTTTCTTCACCTGAAGTGTTACCACTGCTATGACTACTAATTTTTACAAGATTTTTGGATGTGAAGAGGGCAAAAAAGAGGGAAGGCAAAATTTTGATCTTTTGCTTGGAAGAAAAAGAAACTAAAATGGGAAGAGTATTCATATTGTTCCTTTTTTGTGCTAGATTTGTGCATTGACATTGTTAACGAGGACACTCATTGGATATGCCAATTTTTATAGATTTCTTCATTATTAATTTTTTGGGTTATCTAATTTGTTTAGTCCTGGCCTCTTGGGGTTTGTAAAGGAAGAGGGGATAGAGGTTGGAGGTTTACGAGTCCCATTTATATATTATATATATATGATGATACACACACACATATTTTTTACCATTTTCTTGATGATTTCAGTTTTCAGTGAGTACAAAGAGTTGGTTTTCTTTCAGACATTCTAGTTCACGCCATTTCTTCGTTTGAGAAGGATGGTTGTGGAATATCAAAGAATTGGCCAAACATGACCGAGGAAACCCCATAATAAATAAATAAAAATGACGAAAAGATTCGCAAAAAATATATAATATATATTAATAATTGTTGTCCAAAAGGGTAATTTAATGGAGCTCTGCAGTTCAATTATTAATGTTATTTAAAAATAAAATAAAATAAGTGTTATACGTACAACGTTTATGTATCAAATTCCAATAATAAAAAAGGAATGACGGTTTATTTGATTATGAAGAAATTAAATTGTTGAGATATAAATATATTGAATAATGCTTAGTTTATCATCTGTTATCAAGTATATATTTATTATTATCGAATTATATTTAATTACTTATATAAATTTATTTATTTATATCTAAATTATATTAATATGGTAATTAATAAAATAATAAAATATGTATATTTAATAAATATGGTAGTTGACTAAAATAATTTCCCTAACAATATTCAAAATATTATGATTATTTTATTATGGACAGCAATATAAATGCGAAGTACTAGAATATTGCTGCGAAATATACTCTGGGAAAAAGGTTTTCCAACGGGCCCCAATTTCCACATTGAATTTTCAGCCCAAACTCAGACCCAGAATTTGGGGCCTTGGACATTCCCGCTTCAGAAGTGGCGTACCAGTTCCAAAAGCGCCGTCTTTATTCCTTCCCTTGAGTGCTCTGTTTGTCGTCCATGGCGGACATGAACTCCGCTCGTCATCGACTTTCATTTTATGCGCATAGCAGTGGGTAACTTCTACGTACAAGGGCAAAACCAGAAAGATATTTGCCCACCATGTCCTTTTCCTCCGTCTCGACGCGTCTTGCGCTGCTTGCCCTTTTCTCCGCCTCTACGTTCTACTGCTTCTACAAATTTCGCCGCCTCAAGCTCCTCACCCAATCCCTAAACCCTAACGGTAAACCTAGCTCTTCCTCTAGTAAAGCTAAGCTCTTCTTCATTTCTCAAACAGGTACATCCAAAGCCCTAGCTCTTCGCCTGTTCGATCTTTTAAGCTCCAAGGATCTCGCATTTGACCTCGTTGACGCCAACCACTACGAGCCAGAAGACCTCCCCAAGGAAAACCTAGTTCTTATTGTTTCTTCGACCTGGGAAGATGGTAAAGCTCCTCCAACCGCTAAGTTCTTCGCCAATTGGCTAGCGGAGAGTTCCGATGACTTCAGAGTGGGGTCTCTGTTGCTGTCGCAGTGCAAATTCGCAGTGTTCGGGGTCGGAAGCCGAGCCTATGGCGCTACGTTCAATGCAGTGGCTAAGGACCTATCGAAGCAAATGAGAGCGTTGGGTGCCAAGGAGATATTGCCGGTTTGGGAAGGGGATGTGGATGGCGGTGATATAGATGAGGTTTTCGACGCTTGGAGTGGGAAGCTGGTGGGGTTTTTGAAGGGCGATGTGGTGGAAAATGGTGGGGTTTCGACTAGTGGAGTGGATAGTGAGAGCGATGCTTATAGCGGGGATGAGACGGATGAGGAGTATAGTATGGAGTCGGAAATCGTTGATCTTGAGGATATTGCTGGTAAAGGACCTTCCAGGAGATCAGCGACAGTGAAAGTGGCTGAAACTAATGGGACTTTGAATGGGAAAAAAGATATGGTTACTCCGGTGATTAGGGCGAGCTTAGAAAAACAGGTATTCTGGGAATCTGGAGGATTTTTTAAGCTGCGTTCATAGTTTTGATTGATATTTTTAATATGACGGCACTTTAAGTTGTTGAGTGGAATTATGCTATTTTGATCGTATTTTCTACCAGATAAATTTGAATTCCTTTGCTAGCGTTCCTCGCTTGTTCATAAGTTCCAACTAATATGTAGCCTAAAATCTCTATTAGCTTGAACACATTATATTTCATGAGCTATTAATCATTTGGGTTTTGGTTGGACTAGTAATACGTTGCACTCTGTGAATCCTTTCTATAGAGTACTATTTCTTGTTCTGCTTTGCTAACTTCTAATGAATTCAAATTTGCAGGGATATAAAATCATTGGTTCACATAGTGGTGTTAAAATTTGTAGATGGACAAAGTCACAACTTAGAGGCCGAGGAGGTTGCTACAAGCACTCATTTTATGGTATAGAGAGTCATAGGTAATTGGAATTATTTAGAATGTGTATATACATATATATATATATTATTTATTTATTATTTTAGAAAAAGTAACTGTTATTTTTCTAAAAGGAAGAATTGATATATTTTTGGTTAGTTGAATTGAGAATACTGCGTTAGGCTATGTTAAATACAATGTTCATATTGATTCAACTATCAGTTAAAAATAGTCCAACTTTGCAATGAATTAGGTGCATGGAGGCAACCCCTAGTTTAGCGTGTGCAAACAAATGTGTGTTCTGTTGGAGACATCATACGAATCCTGTAGGAAAGAGTTGGCAGTGGAAGATGGATGACCCATTAGAAATTGTGAATTCTGCCATAGAGCAGCACATGAAGATGATTAAACAAATGAAAGGAGTTCCAGGTAACTTTTAAAAGTTTTGTATTATGTTAAATATTTGGTAATATGAATTTATGCCATTGTTTGGCCTGCATGCACGTTGATAAATTAAATAAGGGAGCTTCTAGTGTGCGTAACTTTTCCTAATGGTGACCTGTTTGGGAGTTGTAATTGTTTGATTGTATTACCCTATTTGGGTTCTTAAGGCCTGCTCGCTACCTACTCATTATTGTATGTCGACTTAACTAGGATCAATGTTTTGTAAAGTTTTGTGATTCATAGCTATAGTGGAAATTTTGTTTTGAAGGTGTCACTGTGGAGCGGCTAACAGAAGGTCTCTCTCCCAGGCATTGTGCGTTATCACTTGTTGGTGAACCTATTATGTATCCAGAGATTAATACACTTGTAGATGAGCTGCACCGAAGGCGAATTTCAACCTTTCTTGTAACAAATGCTCAGTTTCCTGAAAAGATTAAAATGCTGAAGCCTATAACCCAGGTTCACATGCTACTCTTTGTCCATTTTTTATTTTACTTATTACATCAAAGGATCCTATGATCTCATTCATGAATGCCAAACTTCTTTGTCTTCTTTGATGCACGCAGTTATATGTAAGTGTGGATGCTGCAACTAAGGAGAGTTTGAAGGCAATTGATAGGCCACTTTTTGGGGACTTTTGGGAGAGATTTAATGTAAGTATTTCTATTTGTTCCCTTATTTTATAGAGAAAGAAAGAGAGAGATCAATGTAGATTAAATATGACCTGCATCTAAAACTCAGTTATCTATTGGTTAGTATTTGTTTCCTCAACTAACTTTTATTAATTTCCAACAAACCAATTGTCTAGAGGATGTTTGGCTTGCTTTCACCCATATTAGAACATGAGTCTAAGGAACAGTTCATATTCACACCTAGTTCTGTCCAACAAAATTCGTACTTGTGAAAAAGGAGGGAGACAGGAAAGGAAACTTTAATTTTTCATATTCCTTTGTTTCGGAAACCAGTTTTTGAGTTTGATATTGTACAATTTCTCATTGATAAACAGTTACTAGAACTGCCACTATACATTTTCTGTATTTCATTGAATGGATAAATGCAACTTACATAACCTATTATCTGAGATGCTGGACTATCCTGCCCCAGTATAATATCTAAATGGTCCAGATAAGCGAAGCCATTAGCTGCTTTCTGTTTGTAAACCATCATATCAGCCAAACTTTCCAACATGCATTGTAGGATAAAGTGAAAGATAAGCAAATTGATGGACCACAGATACGAAAATCAAATTAAAAGAATTTAGCACTTATGTTGTTGGCATCTTTTGCTTCCTTTCTTTTTATTTTCTTCTCTTCATAATTGAAGCTCTTAGCTAGTACTTGTGTACTTGGAATATAATTGCTAGGATTCCTTGAAAGCTCTCAAAGAAAAACAGCAGCGAACTGTTTACCGCTTGACCCTTGTTAAAGGGTGGAATACAGAGGACATTGATGCTTACTCCAACCTCTTTAGCATTGGTAAACCTGATTTTGTTGAAATCAAAGGCGTAACGTACTGTGGATCGTAAGTTTTTTCTTTTGTATGGTTTTTGAGGATACTGGATTGGTCATTGCCATCACATCTATAATGCTTTTGTTTTTATAACAGATCTGCTACATCAAAGCTGACCATGGAGAATGTGCCTTGGCACTCTGATGTTAGAGATTTTTCAGAGGCCTTAGCCTCACAAAGTCAAGGGGAGTATGAGGTTGCGTGTGAGCATGTCCACTCATGCTGTGTCCTTCTGGCAAAAACTAACAAGTTTAAGATCAACGGCCAGTGGTTCACATGGATAGATTATGAAAAGTTTCATGATCTGGTAAAACTTTGATTTTCTCGAGTGCCTTTGTACAATCATATATTGTTTAGTAATATTATCCTTAATAAAAATGCAGGTGGCATCTGGAAGACCTTTTGATAGCAACGATTATATGGCAGTAACACCATCATGGGCTGTCTATGGAGCAGAAGAAGGGGGATTCGATCCGGATCAGTTAAGGTATAAGAAGGAGCGACATCACAGATCAAGCAAGTAAATTGATCGATCAGGGTAGAGATTTTTATTGGCATTAGGCTGTCAAATTTTCTTCTTTGTTCATTTTAGAGAAAGTTTTCTTTTACTTCTGTAAACCAGTTTTGCACTAGATAGTTATATATAAGCGCTTAAATTCTTATTGCTATTATAGTTACATTTACTTTGTGTATTCCCTTTGTTTTTTTCCCCTTTGGAAAACTATACTTTAGATTATACGAATGCAAGGTAATTTATTTTTTTTCCCTGTCTTATTCAAAGTTCAATAACGAAGAAAGGAGGAACGTTTTTTTTCTTTTAATTACCCTTTTTTGGTCATCCAGAAAATGTGGAATAACTTATAACTCTGCTTACCCAATTATCAAAATCAAAGCAAAAAATTACTTATAGATGGAACAAACATCCTGTATATACATCAACTTCTATAGTCCAAGCAAAAAGCTCAATTTATTTTTATTTATTTTTAAACAAAAAACTTAAAAAGAACAATTCCTCCAAAGTCAATATTGTTTGCACATAAAAACCCAATGTATAGAAGCAACACATAGAGGTAGGGAGCCGAAGTTAATGACTAGGAGGAGAAGCAGGTGGCTATGTGTGGCTGCAAAAGTGGGGCTGATGGGTTTTGTGTTGTGAGAGAGTGAGCTGATGATTTACAGTATTAACTTAGCCTAAACGACGCAGTTTCTGTGTTATGGGTACGTGTTCACCTATGCTTAAGCTTTATCCCTATGTACAAGTAAAAAACTAAAACCATACATGAAGTTCATAATTCCCATTGTTAGCCTATTATTTTTTTGTTGTCTCAGAATGGCCCCATCATAGAAAAAGCAGCATTTTTTTGGCACCTTTCAATTATTTGGGTCATTCTATATTTAGGAAAAAAAATATCCCCATCTTTGGAAGCCTTTTTAATTTTCATACATACTAGACATTATGGTGAGCCAGCCACTTAATCGGTGTGTGACATTATATTATTTGTCTCTTGGTGATCTGAAACGATTCGTTTAAACTTTACAGTGATATTTAGGTGAAACCAAAATTAGATCATACACACAAACGTCCTATCCAACCCTCTCCAAAAAACCAAAACTTCTCTTTTTCCAACGAGTGGGAAAAAAAGAAGAAGAAGTTAATTACACTTTAAAGATCTTTCATTTTCAGAATTTTACAATTTATATCTTTTAACTTTTCAATTTAGAAATTTAGATCTTCAATTTTTTAATTTGTTACAATTTGAACCATTTTGACGTTTAACTAATAGAGTTTTGACATTCGTCTCATGTAACTATTTAAAATATGTCAATTTTTTAACTATAAAGATATTAAATTAGAAATTTTAAAAATAATTTTAAAAATCTGCATTTTTATTTTTATTTTTAATTTGAAATATGATAGATGATATGCACAATTTTTATTTTAGAAATAAAAGGTATGAAAGTATAAAATTTTAAAAATAATTTTAATATTTTACATTTTAGTGCAATATAATTTAAAATGAATACAGTTTAACACTAGTCAAGTAAAATGCTCAGTAAACTCTATAATTAAAAATTAAATAAGAACTAAATTACAATAAATTATTGTGTTGAAAAATAAAAAACTTAAATTGTAAAATTTTAAAAATTAAAAATACCAAAATGCAATTAATCAAAAATATAACTCATTAATTGATATGTGTATAAGTCAATTCTAGCTTTTCCAATTTTATGAAAATTTTGCATTTTGCACCAAACCACTCTTTCGAAATTGTGATGTAGTTGGTTTTGACTCAAAAGCTCAGTCAGAGGATGATGATGATGATGGCCATTCTTCTTATTAAATTTTTAAGTATAGAAATGAATTGTATCAGTTTGGGTACTAGCTTGAAAAGGTTTATCAATACCTTCACTAAAATGGAAGAGATCAATTCAATTGGAAGTTGCTTGATATCTTGCTATGCATATCTCTCTCTCACTTTCTTGATGAATTCCTTTCGTACTGACGTCGAAGAAGATTGCTGTTTCAACAAAATCGTCTCCACGTCACTCTCTTGCTCCAACAATAACTCTCTCGTTCAATGGTCATTTTATATTATTTATCAAAAATAAAATTTTCAAATCCATTAGTATGTTAGATCACTTAGATCCTACCATATAGTTTTCGATAAAGAATTTAAATTCTGATTAAAAAGCTGAAATTTTCTTATTAAAAGGTACACCAATTTTTAGCCTTTCAATTTTTATTTATTCAAAAAAAAATTCATTAATATACAAAACCGAAAATGATTAAGTACTAAGGTGATATTGATAAGAAGAAAAAATATCGGATGGCAAAACCATACTATCAAAATCGACCAAATGAGAACAATGTGTATATAAATAAATATATTAAAAATAATATTGTTACATTTATCATTTGGTAAATCTTTTAATAGATTAGTTGGTACTATAGTATTATTCATATATATATATATAATTAAAATTTTGTTTCCATTTAGTTGTTTTTTTTTTCTTTTTTCTTTTTGGTTAACTGGAAGCTTTGGGGGTGAATGAATGTAATTTAATTAATTTTTGTTAAAAGAAGTGGGTGAGAAACCAGACAAATCTTTTTGTTGTTCTTTTTCTTCTTCTTCATTTTTTTCTTTCTCGAAAGATACCATAAAGCGAATCAATTTAACCGATTAATGTAACTCAATCCATTAAAATTGATATGGAAATCGCCATATTGGGCACGGTTAAATGGTTTATTAAAAATATAATTTAAATGAACTTTAATCAAATAATAAGAAAACTTTTCTACTCTTGAGTTACAGTAACAGACACTGAATACAATTTAATCATTATAATAACTTGAATTAAGGTATAAAATTGATATGATAAAAAAATGAAGAAAACATCAAATCAACCCCGAGTCGCTCAGCTTCTCAAGAATCTCAACAACTCAACGTATCGTAAATATTAAAAAAAAGAAAGAAAAAAAAAGGATATCCAATGGTCAATCAATTAATCAAATCAATTATAAGGCATTAAGAAATGCTTCGCATATATTCTTGTGTTTTCTTTTAGAATAAATGTGCCTGCATGTATTAGTGTGTTTGCTTATACAGAGAACATGTGCCTCAGGCAAACTAAAAATAAATTTAACATATTTTTTTCTTTTTCTAATAGGGTAAAAAAAGAAAATGCAATCCAATCAAATAGAAGCTGGTATGAGATTTTCCTGTTTTTTTTTTTTTGATAATCAATGAGATTTTCCTGGTTGGTGCAGCAACATGTTGCCGAGCGCATATTTACCCATATATATATATATATATATAATTGCGGAGTACATCCAGGTTACGAATGTGGCTGGGTCCCACGGAAAAAGCGCGTGAGGACAGCGGCTGGGTCTGACAATCTTTCCTCAATATTATATTTTGATTTTATTACAAATAAAAATAAACAGAGAGAGAGAGAAAGAAACGTCCTCCTCTAGTCTTCCCCTGCTCTACACAGAGACGTCTGATGGACCTCTTGTTTTTCTCACTCTTCTTCTTTTCTGACTTTGTCTATTATTATCATATTCACAAAGGCAGCTACCCCACGCGCCCTCTCTCACTCTCTCCCAGCTATCAGCATCCCTCACAGGCTCGCTCAGCCGGCTACTTTCGTACTACCAAGACTCGCTTCCTTTTCGATAATTGGAGCGTGACCCTCACGTGCCTCATCCGCTGTGTTGGTACTCTGCTGCTGCCTCTTCGCAATAGCACAGAGCTGCCACTGCCACCAGCGTAACTCTAACTCGGCAAGTTTCTTCTTCTTCTTTCTTTTCCACTTCCTTCACATTCTCAACCATTCCTCTAATCCTCTTTTTTTTTTTTCTTTTTTCTTTTTCTGATTTTTCCTGCTAAGAAAATCAATTCTAACAGAGAAAAAAAATAAAATCAATTGGGTGTCCAAATTAGTAAATGGACTCTTTAACTGATTTAAGCTAGCTCTCCCTGAATGGATGAAGAGGCCTTTAAACCAGTCTGCTTAATCTATAACATAAATTTTTTTATCTTTGAAACAATATGTATCATATATATTTGATCTCTTTCTTTTGCATACATAAAGAATGATTTTTGAGTTTTATAAAAAAATAAAAAAATGATTTTGAGTTTCATTAAAAAATATATATATGATTTTGAGACTCAAAAAGCTGGTGATGATCATAATCATTAATCAGAGTTATTGATGGAAAAGAAATATTTAAGTGGAAAAAAACCAAGCTTTTCATATACTCTTTTCTTGTGGAGAAATAAAGAAAGAAAAATAAACAAATTAAAAGAAGGGAGAAGAAGCAAATAATGGAAACCCAGAAGATACAAGAAGAAGAAACAAAAAGAAAGGATCATTTTCTTTTTCTATATAATCCCTAAATAATTTGCCAGATATAACACAGCAAGAGAAGCAAAAATAAAAATAAAAATAAAAATTATTTACCATGACTGCTAATTGATCAATTAGCTACTCTTTATGGGTTTACTTTTTCTCCTAGCTCTTCTTCTCGGAGGCTCTCTCAATAACTGACTCTCTTCCTTTTGAGCACCTCTTGTGGATGCTGATGATCCTTCTTCCTTTAGCTTTATCGTCTTTTCTTCTACTTCTACTTCTTCTTCATGGTTTTCCTCATCCCTGATTTTAACTTTATTTGATAAACTCTCTGTATCAATTTCTGCTGTTTGTTCTAATATTTGGGGAGGTTGGTCTGCTTCCTTTTTCTCTTCGCTTTCAGTTTTGTCACTGATTTTGCGAGGCCTTCCTCTCTTTCTAGGTGTCTGAGGCTGTGGTTGTTGCTGGGATTCATCTCCTGTTGATGAAGCTTCTGCTATTGCTACTGAAAGTTCCTTCGTTTTCTGACGCTTAAACTTACCCATATCTCATATATAAATTTCTCAATCCGATATAACTACGCTTTATGATATTTCTCTTGAATTCCCACCAATACCCACTATTAAATATACTCACCAAGAAGCAATAATAAAACTCACAGCCAAAAACCAAGTTGTATAATCACTTTGTGCCTCTCTTTAGTCTTTTTCAAGCATTTTCAGTACTCTTTAGCATTTTCCTCTTTTTCGATATTTTATCTCCACTGGATCATAAAGCAACTGGTTACTCATATCTTTGACCAAAAAACAGATTCAGGAAACCCCCATTAAAGTCATCTCTCTCTTCCTCTCAAATCAAAGTCTACCCAGTTGAAAAAGAGACGTGTATATCCAAATAATAATAATAAGCAATTAGCTCAAAAGCAATCGTAAATTATCTCTTTTTTCCTTTTCTTTTTTATATATTTCGTTATATCCTTTGCTTTTTTACTTGTTGCAGAAGAAGAAGACGAAGAAATGAGGTCGAAAGGCACGCAGAGAAAAATTAGATCCTCTGGCGAAAAATGGACTGGAGGGTGGCTTAGGCTAACTATGGTAAGGTTACGCAATTCACCCAAAAAAAAAATAAAAAAAGAACAATTTCAAATAAACTGATTTTTAATATAATTTTATTATTTGTTATAATGAATAAATATCCTTCCTCGTCAAAAAAAAATTAACAGAAAAGCAAATTGATATTTTAATAAATATAATTTTTTTAATTATTTTTTTTTTCAATAATACTTCTCTTTTTCTCCTACATCTTTATCATTTTATTTTTATTTTTTTTCTCTCTCTTCTATATTTTTCTTCATTTTTTCCTTTATCCTCTCTCATAATTTTTTTCTTCTTCACCTCTTTATTTTTCTCTTCTCTTTCGATTTCTCATTTTTTTTTTTCTTTTTTCTTCATGTCCTCTCTTAGGTTTTTTTTTTCCTTCTCCTCTTTATTTCTTTTGATTTCTCCATTTTTCTCTTCTTTTTTTTTTTTTTCCTCTCTCCTCTCTTCGATTTTTCTTTTTTTTTTTTTTTTTTTTTTTTTTTTTTTTTCTTCTCCCCCCTTTTTCCCTCTTTTTTTTTTTTTTTTTTTTTTGGAGCTTTTAAAAATGCTAAAGTGTAATTCTAAACCCTAAACAAAAAAAAGAGAAAAAAAAAAGAGAAGAGAAATTAGGAGAAGAGAGGAAAAAAAATTATAGAAAAACATAGAAGAGAGAGAAAAAACAAAATTAAAAGAGAAAGAAGAGAGTTGAATGTGAGGGACATGGAGTGAATAAAACATATTTTAATTTTAATTTCAAATTTTTTTTTTAAATTTGCAAAATTTATTAATATTTTATTTAATAAAATGATATTTTAGACATTTTAATCTTTTACAGATCTAACAATTTAAGTTAAAACTTCGTAAAAAATATTTATGTATTATACAAAATAATAAAATTGTATTTAAAATTATTTTGATGATTAAAAAATATATTTGAAATTGTCCAAAAAAAATAGTACGGTATGTTTACGTATTTAGACTCCAAAATAAGAATATATAAATAAATAAGTGTCAACTGGGTTTGTCCTTTTTTTTTTTGGTAAATTGTCCTTTTCTTTTTTAATGAATGGGTTTGTTCTCTTTACGTGGGTAAGATTGTTGAAGCGTACGAGTCAGACTCAGTGTCTGACCACTTTGTGTCGTTTCCCCGGGTTTCGCGTCGTTTTGAGCTCTATCCCGGTTCGTGGATTTGGCCCTTATAGCCTTTTGATGGATATTCAATATTCGCCGTGCCAAAATCCCCCCAATCCGATTCTGTGGGCGGACACACAAACCCACTTGATTTCTGTGGAACTCGATGCATGCGATCCCCATCACACCTCTATCAATTTCTTGCTTTTAGCACGACTTTATTTTTTCACTCGTTTTCGGTAAGTTTGATTTTTTATCGTGTCTTGGTCAGGAATAGATAAATAAATAAATAAAGACGAAAGTTAAATAAAATAAATAAATCTGTTAATTAAAGTAAGAATAATGATATCGGTTTAGAAAGTTTAAAAAGGACATGACCATTGAAATCTACGTACTGCTTAACTTTAACGCAGGAATTGCAAATTCAAATTAAGCTGAATTCATCCAAAAAAGGAAAGAAAAAAAAAAATTGTTGATTCTGTTTGGAGTTTTAGGAAGAAAAAATTCATTGTGTATGTTAGAATTAATACATATTTTGGAAAAACATGTGGAAATTATATAAATAAACTCATATTGCTTTACAATATCTACGTTTTAGTATTATTCACCAAAAAAAACCACGTTTTTATTTGGAATTTTCTCCCCTTACGTGGATTAGTCTCTTCGAAGTTCGAAATAGAGTTGTTGGTTTGGATTCCTATTATCACGTAGACATCGAGAAACGTATAACTTGTTGAAAAACTGATAATAAAGAATTGACAAAAGTGAGATTTATGGTCGTCCAATTTGACCAAATATTGACATTTCTTCCATTAAAAAAATTAAAAAGTTCAATGCCTTTAGTGTTTTTTATTTTATTTTATAAGTTTTACAATTAATAAAGTTCAATGCCTTTGATAGTTAATATTTTTTATATTTTAATAAATTACATTCTAGTCTAATTAAAATTAATGTTGACAAATTTTGTTAAATGAGATAACTTGGGTTGTACCTTCTAAGTTATTTTTGTCATTTCAATTTTTTATATTTCATCCAAAATTTCAAAAAAAAAAAAAAAACTTATCATCAATTTTTATTTTATTTTTGATATATATTTTTCATCATAGCAATTTATTGATCATCCTAAAAAAAATTTCATGTAATTTTTTTAATTCTAAATTGCTAAAATATCATTAATTTTTGTTTTCATCCTAAAAACTTTTTAGATGAAACATTGTAGATAAAAAAGAATCAGCATCAATTTTTAGACAAAAAAATATAGGATGAACAAAAAACTCACGATGAACAAATTTTCATGATAAAAATAAATTTTTAGCAATTTAGGATGAAAAATATATATTTTTAGATGAATTTTTTTTTTAATATTTCAAAAACTTGGTAAAATAAAAAAGAAAATTTTAAGGGTGCGGGTGATCTCATGGAAATTGTCAAAATTAACTTTATTGGCCTACATTATAATTTTTTGAAATATAGAATATATTAATTGTCGAAATCAATTGTTGTACCTCTTAAATAAAAAAAAAAAAAAGAATTATTGATGAATTTAACCCAAAATTAAATATATATTGTATATAACTATATTAACATTTTGGTAGGATAATTGCACATAACTAATTTAAATTTAACATTATTTGAGGATTTAACATTAAAACTAGCTGTTCTCCTTTGACCATAGATAAATTTAATATCTGGTTTTATTAAAAAAAAAAAACATTATTTGAGGATTTAAGAATGTCCCTTTAAAATAATTATGTTTTGCCAATTGCAAACCAAAATTTTATTCCACCAGCAACATGCAGACTCTGTTCGTTAGTTTGTCTACTTTGATGGTAGGTGGGAATTTTTTTTGATAAGAAGATGGTAGGTGGGAATTGGGATCAGGGTTTGATACTAATTGAATTTGACATTTTCTGGATACTTATAATTAGGGCATGGAAAAAAAATATAAATTAAAACACTTTTTGAAAAAAATCCAAAGTTTTTTTTTTTCAGCTGAAAAGTTACAGAAAAAGTTGTATATTGCTAATAATACCCTCTCATGGCTCGCTGAAGGTTAATGGAACAAATTTCTTAACGGTCTATTATCAAAAGTTCACTATGAGCAAATCTACAAACATGACTTCAAGTATTCACCCAAAAAAAAAATTTAAATAAATAAACCATGACTTCAAGTCGTCATACTATAATATTTGCCTTAATTTTTGAATAACTTTCTTGCTAAGTTTTATTATTATTATTATTATTATTTTTTATTTTTATTTTTTTTGCCAATAACTTGGTAACTTGATTATGATAGATAATACTTTAATTTTTGTTTTTTCATTAGTAAAAAAAAATATTATAATAAGAAATGATAGCAATTATACCAGTTCCATCTGTATATCTTTTAGAACCTTTTATTTTGAATCCAACTGATAATTTGTCCCAAACTACTTGTATAGAATGATTTTTCTAATTATTACGAATCAAAAAATTCACAAATTTCTCATAATTGATGGAGTAACAATGGAGTAACAATATCACATTATGACCCCATTAAGTGACTCGAACTTATTTATATAAATGAATATTAAGCTAAATTTATTAATCTTTATTTTTATTTAGATGGAAGTTAAGGTAAATATTTAAATCACTTTTCTTGTATTATATTTCATAATAATAGTGTACGTACGATTACGTGATAGAGCATTAAAGTATTTTGCTTAAAAGCAAATATCCCATATTGGGTCTCTCCAAAGGCAATTGAGATTTCATTATGGAGCCGAAAGTCTAAGATACTTTAGTCTTTCATATATCTGGAGCAATTTAGAATACAAAATTACAAACTTATAAAATTAATATTATAATAGTCCTTTTTAACAGCTTAGCGAGCTATGGAAAAGATTATCAAAAACAAAACAAAAAAGCGAGCTATGGAAAATATTAGTTATTAAAAAATAAGAGCTATGGAAAATATTGGAGTCCCGCCGGCGGCTAACTACGGTGGGCCCCGACCGAGGGCAAGAATATCATCCTTGCTGTGTTATTGACATATGAATTATCCCTGTGGACTCCGGTTCAGCAAGACCATTCATTTTAGGAATAATTTCAAATACATTTTCTGTCTTTTAATATAATTGCAAATACAATTTTATTGTTTCGTATAATGCATAAACACTTTTTATGGAGTTATGACTTAACACCACTGTCATTGTCAGGTCCATGTCAGAAGATAAAATGTCCAAAATACCATTCTATTGAATAAAATAATAATAATTTTGAAAATTTGAAAAAAAAATTGAAATTAAAATAAAAATATTTTTTATTCACTCTCTCTCTCTCTCTCTCTCACCTTTAACTCTCCTCTCTTTCATCCCTTTCTCTCTTTCTCTCTCCTTTAATTTTTTCTTTCTCTCTCTCTCCTATGTTTCTTTCTCTTTTTTTTTCCCTCTCTTCTCCCGATTTTTCTCCTTTTTTTTTTCCTCTTTCTTTTTGTTTAGGGTTTAGGACTACACTTTAGCAATTTCAAAAGCTCCTTAAAAGAAGAAGAAGAAGAAGAAGAAGAAGAAGAGAGAAATAGAGAGGAGTAGGGAAAAAAAGAAAAAAAAATAAAAAGAGAAATCGGGGAGAGGAGAGGGGAAAAAAGGAAAAAAAATAATAAGAAGAAGAAGGGAGAAATCATAAGAGAAGAGAGAAATAGAGAGGAGAAGGAAAAATAAAAAGAGAGAAATCTGGGAAAGGAGAGGGGAAAAAAGGAAAAAAAAAAGAAGGGAGAAATCGGAAGAGAAGAGAGAAATAGAGAGGAGTTTGGAAAAAAAAGAATGGAGAAATCGGAAGAGAAGAGAGAAATAGAGAGGAGAAGGGGGAAAAAAAAGAGAAATCTGAGAAAGGATAGGGGAAAAAAGGGAGAGAAATATAGGAGAGAGAAAAAAAAATTAAAGGAGAGATAGGGAGGGATGAGAGAGAGAGAAGTATTATTGGGAAAAAAATTAGTTTTTTTAAAAAATTAATTTAAAAAAAATTATATTTGTTAAAAGACCAATTTACCTTTCTGTCGTTAATTTTAACATATTTTTTTTTTACGGTGAGTGGTGTTTATGCATTATACGAAACAATGGAATTGTATTTGAAATTATACTAAAAGTCAGGAGGTGTATTTGAAATTATCCATTCATTTTATGTCCCTCGCAAATTTACTCATTCGAAGTCGCAATTCTCTGCAGCTGGGTCTCTGAGCAGAAATGAGGTATTTTGTTGAAGAGGCACTACCAAGGGGCCGCATAGTCCTTTATCGGGATATTAACTCATAGCCCACCATCAACTGTGGTCAAAGGACAAAGTAGGGGTCAAACTCTACTACGAAGACTTTTTCCGAGGACACCTTTTATCGCCCTTTCATATTCTCATAATATGGAAAAAAAAAAAAAAAAAACAACGATGCTTACTCGAAGAGCATGTTCTTCTATACTAAGGGTTACTTATAAAAAAAAAAATAAAAAAAAAAAAACTTTTTTGCAGGGTTCTTTATCTTATTAGACTTATCGCATTTTGTTCTATAACTTTTGGAATTAGACCCTTCTTTTTAGTAGAAACAAACTGAAAGACTTCAAAATTTTGAAGGACAAAATTGGTCAAAGGATTGAGGGTTAGTACAGGTAACTTTTATCAAAAGTAGGGAAAACTACATTCATATTTTCGGTTATCCAGACCATATCAACTTATACTATGTCTACCTTTCGGATCACAAATGGTCTATGCAAAGATCTTGATGCCATGGCCCATAGATTATGGTGGGGACACAAAAAGAGGTCCAAGAGACTCCTAGCTCTAAAAGCATGGAAAGAGCAGTGCTGCCCCAAAAAAAGGAGGAAGATTAGGATTCCGGTATTTCAAAGACATCAATTATGTTCTACTCGCAAAGATAGGATGAAAATTAGCAGCTGGTGAGGAGAGCCTTTGGTGTAAGATGTTAAGATCAAAATATATGAAAGGGAAATCTTTATTTGATTGCCGAAATGTCAAAAAATCCTCTCCGAGAAGGAAGAGCATTTTCAGCTCCAAACAATTCATTTTGAGGGGAGTTTGCTTTAAAATTGAAATGGGTTGTCAGTTAATCCATGGAAAGACCCCTGGTTGCTGAATCTCGCTGGTAGGGTTCCTATATTAAAAGAGGGTGTTGAGGCAAGCCGTTGGACTAAAGTGGTAGACTTGGTAAAAGAGAATGGTTCCGGATGGGACTCGAGGCTGATTTGAGAAATCTATGAGGTGGACCCAGCAGAGGCTATAATCAATATGAGTTGGCCAAATGTTATGCTTGAAGATAGGCTGGTTTGGTGTGGAAACAATGCAGGTCGCTTCACGGTCAAAAACTGCTATGCGGTGAATTGCCATGCAGATGGAACAACCTCAAGCTTGTGGAATGCAATATGGAAGTCTTCGTTACAAGAAAGAAAAAGATGTTATTATGGTGTGTTTTGGCTGATGCCTTACCTACTAAGGAGAAACTTAGTAAAAAACTTGAAGGAATGGAAGACATGTGTGTAGTTTGTAGGGATTGCTCGGAATCATCACTACACATGTTCAAAAATTGTCCTGGAATTCGGGCATTGGCCTTCTCCAACAGTTGGGGAGGAAGGACAAATGATTGGCCAGTCGCTAACTTGGAGGAATTATGGGAATTTGGTTTTAACCCACCATCGAAAGTTTGCAAGGGTAATATGAACAAGGCTAAATTCTTATCGTTCATGGTCTCATTGTTTTACAGCTTCTGGAAGTTCAGGAACGGCTGCTTGTTTGAGGGCAAGCACTCTTTGTTTGACGCAAGGAAATGGTTGGAATACTCGATGCAAGAAGATATAAGGGCTCTGCATTTCCATTCTTCCTTCTCGGCTCCGGTGGTAAATGAAAGGTGGATTCTTCCAAGACAGGGATGGTGGAAGGTGAATTGTGATGCTGCTTGGGTGGATGGAAAGGCTGCTATGGCTATGGTGGTTCGTGATGATGATAGCCTCTTGGTAATGGCTTGTTCTAAGTTCTCCATTATGTCTTCTGCCATGAAGCAGAGATAAAGAAGATTGAATGAGCTGTTACATCAGCTGCTAGAAAGCTTTGGAACAGACTTATTTTCTCCTCATGTGCAATGACTGCGATTAATGAAATCAAGTCCTCTAATGACCCAACTGGATGGCACACGAGGGAATAAGTGCTTTGTACTAGAGCTCTGCTAAATTCTAAAGGATGGGAGCTAAATTGGAATGCTAGGTCCTCCAATTTTTTTGTTGATTGCCTTGCTAAAAGCACTCTAGCAAATATGTGTAATTTTTTGTTTTCTTCCTCAAACTTTGGTAATCTTCCTAAAAATCTTTGTGATGCTTATGTTTCATATTTTATAGGAAGATCCAATGTGTAATCAATCCCTTCTTTGTTGGAGCTTTTTGTACTTAATAGCAATTTATGTTATAAAAAAAAACTTTTGGAATTAGACGAAAATATTCAATGTACTTTAGAATATGCAACAACACTTCAATTTCAGGGTTAAATGACATGTGTTTCACACGTGCCACGAATTTGAAGAGTAAAAAAGCAATTCCAGCGACTGATTTTGCAGAGATGCCATAACTGATCCTCAAGCAATATGGGCTTCTCTTTGGATTTATGTTTACCAATGCGATTTCTTCTGCCCATTTCACAATTTTGGGCTTTGGATTTATCTTCTTATGGGAGTTTAATGGAAAGTGCATTATCATAGTTTTTATATTTTATTTTATATGTAAGTTTGGTTAAATGTTTACATGTATATTTTCATAATGATGAAGAGGATGAAGATGACGGAGGTGGTACCAAGGTTGAGTTTCATAATGAAGGAGAAAAAGTCTCACCTAATGACCCCGGTCAAGATCAATACTGGAGAGCCTTATAGAGGAGGAGTGATCGAAGTTGATTGAGTCAAATAGGAGCCTGAGGAAGGAAAGGATGGACAAAAGGCTCACTGAGGCCAAACAGCACTACCATAACATCGTTATTGACCTCTTACCTAATGACCTTTGCTGAGATCGTGAGCCTCGTTTAACATGTTTCCATTTCAATACGCCGTCATTGTTTTGCTTTTGTAATATTTCCATTTCTGGCATTTCAGCACAATGTTTTTATTTTTTTTGCTTCAAATTTTCCTTCCATAAAGATTTTTCTTTTTAAAAAATAAAGAAAGAAAAATCTTTATAGCTTTGAAATTTGATGAAAACAATTTGATTGCATGGTTTTGTTTCAATCTGGGTTTTTGGATTTATATATATTTTTTCTTTTCTGATTTTATGGGTTTCTAATTTTTTATAAGTATGAGCTTCAATCTTGCCATGTTTTTCTTCACCTGAATAAACAAGGGTAATGGTCCTCCTAATGGAGAAGAAGATATGGTGAAGAAGGTTGACAAAAGAGTTGACATGACGATTTTGCCCACTTAAAACTATGGCTAATCATGGTACGTTAGGAACGCATGATATATATAACATGTAAAAATGACGAAACTGTTAGATTTGGAGTTCGATTGCATGTTTTCAAAAGTTCAGAAGTATTAATGCTCAATTTCAAAAGTCGTATTGCTGCTGTGCACATGGTTAGGAAGAATATGAACAATCTTGAAGCAGCAGAGGCTCTTGCAATCTTGACGGCTATCCAATGGGCGGTGGAGGAAGGCTGGACTAACTGCTGCATTTTTTCTGATGCTAGAACAGTGGTCCAGAGCCTAATTTTAAAAAATCCCAGCAAAGTTCACTGGTCTGCCCAAATGTATATTAGCAAGGCTTTTAGTTATTTCTTCCTTTTTGATTGTATTTTTTTTTGTTGGATTCCTAGATGCAGCAATAGTGAAGCTCATCTGTTTTGCAATTGGGGTCTTAAATGCCGAGTTAGTGGCACTTTTCCCCTTAGCTATGTTGTTTTTATTCCTCTGTCAATCAGGACAGTTAGGATGGCTTGGGGCCTCCTCAGTTCCTGGCAGCAGCTGGTCTTCTGTTTTCCCTCTTTTGGTTTATAAAACTCCAACTTTGAGCAAAAAAAAAAATGCTGTAAGCGCAATAATATATGAGCACCGCTGTAATATATTCTTAAAAAAATGTACTTTTAGTTAGGTTACTTTTGTTTGTACTTTTTCAAAAATTACATTTTTATTGGCTTATATTTTTATTGACTCTAGTTAGAAGTTTTTTGGAAGCTAGGTTGAAGATTTTATAATTGTCCAAAGTCCAAACACATGCATAAACTGATTTTGGTAAGCCTTTTTATATCCACACCGGATTCTTTAAAGTAGCATTTGTTTTTTTTTAAAAATCAATTTTTAAAAAATAGTTCAAAACAATTTTCTTTTTTAAACTTTTTAATATAAAAATTTGATTTAGCTCTTCAGGATATATTTTTTATTTCAATACTATATTGATTTAATTTAATATAGCACATGTTCCATGCATTAATATAATATTTAAAGACTAATCAAAAAAAGAAAAAAGAGTTATAAGTAATGCAATATTTGTTTAAAGAGAAAGAGTCTAGTTGAGTTTTTTTTTTTTTTTTTTTTTTTATTTTATATTAAGTTTCACTNTTTTTTTGTATTATTTTATATTAAGTTTCACTCTTTATACCAAAAGTTTTTCTTTATTTTTTATTTTAAAGAATCAATGGGATGCTTAGAAACCAGAAGTGACATTTTAGATAGTTCCATACCAAACAGGGTTTAAATCCATTTTTATTGGTTTCAATGTTGAAGTCATTTTTTTTTTGGTAAATGTTGAAGTCATAGGATTGGTGTTTACTCATTATAGCCACTCTTAACTCTGCCATGAAAAATAGTGGAAGTTCTTTGTCATTCACCGGAGAAATGAAAGGATGATTGTAAGAGATTGCAAGTCAAAAGTAATGTAAAAGTGATGAGATTAAGAAGGTATTGGTGAAGGAAGAATCTCAGACGACAAGCGGGGAGCAATAGACTGAGCTTTCTATGGAAATATGATTTAAAACTAATAAAAAGTCAGGTTGAAATGGCACACCATTAATGGTTACCTAAAAACGAAGTAGTCGATGTGATTGTGAGTCTGTGACCCTTCTTAATTTGGGCTAAAAGGAGGGTGAATTGGAATTTTGACAAGCTTTCAATTGGACTAAACCCTGAAAGTGAAACCCACCTAAAATGAAAGAGGTCTTGGTAGAACCAATTAACTATCATGTCCTTTTTTTTTGAAAATAATTATTTATGTCTATCATACAACTATTTTATATTTTTCTTTCCAAAATATCCTCAATCTCTTTTTGTTCTTTCTTTCTCTCCTTCGGCAAGCTGTATATGGAGGATCTCTCTTGAAGAGTACGATCGAAACCTACAAAAGGAAAGTTATCAATACAATCATAAACCACTTAATATAACACATATCTTATAGGAATTATCAGCTTTAGTGACTTTAACTGCAAGTCTGCAACCCAGCATTTCAAGCATCTAGCTAAGCCCATCACCAAAGTTATCAGGCTGGTGATTTTCTAAACACAGTCAGCCTTGAAAAACTATTTATATCAGCATGCAATATAGGTTAGCAAAAGATGTTGGATCAGCAAAAAGTGGAGAACGGAGAGAAATAGAGTTAGAATCTTTAAACCAAACTATAAACACATTCCCAAGCAACATATAGAGTAATGGCTAGAGCACAGAGATCTGAAAATATTCAAATAAATAGCCTTATCGCAAAAATAGATAAAGTGGTAAACATAAAATTTTATGCGAAATTTTAGAAAAACTGAAAAGCTACCAAATTTAGAGCATCTCTAATGGGTTTGTTAATTAATAAAAAAATATAGCTACATAAGATAAATAAACAATATTTGAAAAAAAAACTTTTTCAATTGTTATGTGTAAAATTTCTATGAGACTGACATGGCAAGAAAAAAAATAGAAACTGTTTGATTGACCATCTACTTTTAAAAGGTCTGTTAGACATGCTAACTCATAAATTTTTTTTTTTTTATCGTTATCTTTGAAAGTTTTATTTTAATTAGGATTAATTTTAATTAGATTTTTTTTTTAAATCACACATTATCAATTAAGTTTATTTCAAACAGTTTTTATTGAAGATTATTTTTGAATATTCACTATTTATTAAATAGACATTTGTCATATAAGCAACAATGACTTATATTTTACATGCCACATAAACTACAATTTACAGTATCATTAAAGATGCTCTTACTTTCCCACACTTTGCCTTCCCCACCCACACACACCCCTTTCCAAATAAAATAAATTTAACACTTCAAAAAAACAAACTTTATGTTATTGAAAATTTCATTTAACATTTATTTATTTATTTGTAAGTTATTTATTTTTACAAAAAAAAAGCATCAATTAATATTTAAAAGTCAATAAATAACCATATGAATTAATATTTATAAAACATACAAATGCATGCATTGTCAAATTTTGAATGCTGTGTGTTTTTTAAATTTTATTAAAATGAGAAAAATAAGAAAAACAAAAGTTAAAAACAATCATATCTGCCTAAATATTGGGCCATGTGAACAATTTTTGGGCAATGTAGGCAATGTTCGGGCAAGATTTATATTGCTCTATTTTATGCTACACTATCTAAAATAAAAGCTGTTGGAGGCTGGTTAGGCTAGCTATTAGACAATTTATTGTTGCTTCGTAGCCAGCTTTATCATCCAAATCCACTCTTAATTACAACGTATAGCGTACTAAAGAGCAGTGTGAATTTCGCCTAAATATTGCACACCCTATTTAATGTTTGGACAGAATATCTACTATCATCTTTAATCTTCATTTTTTTTTATTTTAATAAAATTCACATTGTTACACTATCGGTATGTTTTTTCATAGGCGGTCTATTTACGATGGATTTCTTCTTCGAAAGTGATTTATGTATGATGAATTTCTTTGTTCGTAATTTTGTCTTGTCTCGATAGTTCTTTTTGTCATTATCGTCTCTTTTTTATCTTTGTTAGAGAGTCGTTCAACAGTAAAAATGAGAGAAAATATGAGGAAGAAGAAAGATTTTTGTATTTTTATATGTTTTTTAAATAATAATATAATAAATATTTTATTTGAGACTGATAAAATAATGAACCTGAATAGCTAAATAAAAAATAATAAACGTTTCAAAATTAATTTATCAATGAACTGACATGGAGGAATGAATGAATCAAACATAATTGAGTTGGCTGGTTATTAAGCCCAATAGAGTTTGGACCCAAAATAATCAGGCGGATTGGATCTCCCAGTTACCAGCTAGTAGCTACCAAACGATGCCGCTTTTTGGCGGTACGATTAGGATTAAGGAATTAGATAATTCAATTTTTGTAGAATTATCTATTTTTTTCCTATAAGATTTTCGAGAGTTTTCCTTTCATAAGGCTTTTACCAACTATGTCCAATAAGAAGAAAAAAAACTTCAAATCTTTATAACAAACTTTTTTTCTTTTTCTTTTTTTCCATGTTTCAAAAAAGTAATTATCTTTATAACAGCTATTCTTTATAATTAATTAGAATTATGTTAAAATAAGAAAGAAAAAGAAAAAAGAGATTTAGAGCCCGTTGGTATCTCACAATGCTTGCCCATCCCTTTCAGACAAGGGCCTCGTGAATGCAAATTATTTGCCGGCTAAGCGGATAAGATCATATGAAGGTGAGACAGGTGCCCATTTCGTTGAAATTTATATATACCTGTGTACTTTGTATATAAGCACCCATCAATTCTCTCTTCCGTCTCTCTCTTTCCGACAATTTGTTTTCGACACCTTCAGATTACTACCGACCTCTAATTCTATTTTTCGAGGGAGAGTGTTGCTTTCTGAGTTGGGGTCGTTCTAAATTCTAATATTGCTGACCACGAATTTTGAACGTATGGTTGGTATCTAAAGCTCAAACCTTGGCGGTCGAAAGCGATGAGCGAAGCCACTCGCTATGAGAATTTGATTGAAGTTTATAAATTGAGATTTGTGGATGGAACAATTCCTTGGTAAGTGGCTCTGTATCATTCTAGAGGGAGATACAGAGAGAAACCGTGAATGATTTGGCTGGTTGTGTGACGTGTGCTTTATTAATTAGCTATTGCCGGCAGTTTTGTTGGGATGTGCGAGTTCTCTCTCTCTCTTTTGGGAAAAATATCCTTTTTTTTTTTTTTTTTTTTTTGGTTTTAGATAAAATATTTTTCTTTTAAAACTGAGCAAAACGAAGATGAAGATGTGTATTCTTTTTAGGGTTGGAGCTATATTTTCCAAGTTCTACTGGTGGGTCTCTCTAATTTTTTTTTTATTTTTTTATTTTTTTTTCTTTTCAACGTTTGGATTTTTCTGTTCTATGCATGTCATGAAACTTTTTTCTAAAACTTCTAAGCTTAATCTCGAGTCCAAATTAATTTTTTTCTTTGGTTGAATTCCGATATGTGTATGAATAATTTTTATCTTTTGTTGAAGTTTGCTTCAAATCGTCTTTAGTTAGTCATTTACTCTTTTTCCTCTCTGTTTCATTCTCAGTAAGTTCTATTAGTCTCAATATGTGTTTCTTTCGCTTGGATCAGATGTTTGAGTGCGCATGTACTTTTCTTTAAAGTTCCTTTTTGTCAGCCTGCATTGCTGGATTGCATGCCTTTCAGTTGAGATTTTGTCTAATTTTTCCTTATTCTAAGGTTTCTGTTGCTAAAAATTGGGGCTCCTTTTAAATACTGTATTTACCTGGCATGGCAATCTTTATTTTTACCGTGTTATGGTTATATGGTTTCTGGGATTCTCATTGTTTGGAAAAAGTAGAAGCAAACTGAAACTATTTAATTCAATTCTTTCTTCTTCTTTTTTATCTCTAGTAAAATAATGATGTTGTTCTCAAAACAGGTTTCGCATGCCAATCCGAGTTCAGCTTGCAAAGTTTAGCTGATGAGATCACCATTTTAACCAAAATTGAAGGGTTTCAGTGAGGATTGAGCTCCTGAATTATGGAAGGCACTTGTGAAACACCAAACAATGGTGAAGTGGCTGATCCTGGTCTCCAGATTATTAGATACTCTCCTTACCTACCCTGCAATAAATTATCATCACCTTGGTTTGATTTGAGAGTCTTCTATGTGAGAATAAGCAATTTCAAAGTTGATGATTCAACCCCTGAGTTTCTCACTCTCAACCATATTCCTCTAAGCCCTGACACCATTTTGGAAATAAATGGTGCTAAAAGTAGCATTTACTCTGATGGTGTCTCATCTCTTCTTAGAAGGGATCGTGTAGATAAGAAATCTGATGAAGCCACGTTTGTGAGCACAGACAGTATAAGGTTAATAGGGAGTGTGAAATTTGAGGTGTTTGACAAAGAAGATCTCATTCTCTCGGGGATTTTGGGAATGTCTAATGGTAATGGTTTTATTGGGGAATCGAAACGCAATGCCAAGCGATGGAGCATGAATTGTGAATCAGAGATCACTGCTGGCACGGGATTCTTAAAGGGAAAACATATCGGTGGCCCCGAAGTACCCGCACCAACCATTGAGGTTTATGTTGCAGGTTGCTTCTCAGGGACACCCATCATCTTAACGAAGACATTGCAACTTAGTTTCCGGAAGAAGCACTCAAGGAAGGGCATGTTGGATGCAATTCCAGAATATGAAACCACTGAATGCCAGAAAGATGTCTCTCCTGAACTTGATCTGCAGGTAACATAGTGGAAAACTTTGATATTGTATCTCGAAGTCTGCGATGTTGTTTCGAATATCCGAATTTATATCACATCATCTGGTACCCAACAGCTGCAAAGTTACTTTCAGCTGCCATGTTTCATTGGATCAGATTTTAATTTATTGCATGCATTTAGTGCCTTTGCTGCAGTTGGCACTTGCTTGTTTAAGGGGGAAAATTCTTTACAGACTGGTTTCTAGTCCTCGCAGTTGAAATAACAATAAGTAATTTGCCCTCTGTAATATACTGTGAGGAGAAATTGTTCCTTAATTACCATTTATAACTGCTTGTGTGCTTCCTGTCCTCAAAAACATGTCTCCTATCACTTAAAATCTCTTCTTACTTTTTTTTTTGGGGGTAAGAGAGAAGTTGCAAAGGAATCTTATCCTAAATGTGTCATAGGGGTATGGGCAGGGCACAGTTATCAAGCCAGGGCTGGTAATCATTTACCCTGTTTGTTTTCAACACCCTCATCTGCCTGAGGTAGATGTGGATGGGTTGTCATATGGGGTCCACATTCTCCTGGGCTGTTGCAGTGTCCTGATCTGAGGTATATTAGCTATTATTGTATGTGCCTGAAGGCAGTTTGGTATTTCCTAGGATTCTGCATTTATTGAGCTTCATCCCTTGTCAAATATGCATTCTATTTGGCTATTTTGCTTGTCAAACACATCATCTTATAGATAATTGAATTGGTGGGTTGTGACCCTTCTATCCAGACTGGTCTTGCAAACAAGAAGGGTGGTATTGTGTGCCGTCTGATCTTAATATGGGTAGCACCCGTTGAAAAATTTCAACCAAATAGAGGGTGATGTGATATATGAATTTTAAATGGGGCCAAATTCCTTTAACTTGGTTTTTGAGGCACAGTCTTTCAATGTTTACTTTTTTCATAATCTTGTTTTATTGAGTTTAGAGGAATCTTATCCAAGTATAATAGGTATTGGTCTCTTTAGATCAGAAGTCACAACTACTTATGTTGAGTGAATTCTTTCCCTTCCCGTTTTAACAACCGTGTTGCATGTCTTTTTGGAGACTCTCACATGAAGCTCTCTCTCAAGCTGCAAAATCTTGATACTGTTTTGTAAATTTTGTAATGTCTCTGGGTTCAGTAGGGTGGAAATAAATGAATTGGTTTTATTGTATGAAAGAAGTTGTCTATATGTCATAGAAGTTGAAGAGGAAAATGCCAAAGCAGATGAAAACCACCCGCGATACTGATTTTTAACTAACTGGTGCATTAGGTGCCAAGGATTGCCCCATGACATGAGAGATTGATTTGTTTCATTTTCTAGTAATTCAGGCCATTTTTATCAATAAGCTTTCTGTGATACTACTTTTATTCTTTCTTTCAATGCTTAATCTTTTGGACATGAACCTTGACACAATCCTTTGATTTTCCAATTACAGATAGCGGAATATAGAAACTACAAGCCAGAAAATGAGGAAGACTTTGGAAACATGTACTGGAGAAGGACAGAGTATATGGATGGCGAAGACGGTGAACTCTCATGGTTCAATGCTGGGGTAAGAGTTGGTGTTGGTATTGGACTTGGAATTTGTCTGGGAATCGGGATAGGTGTTGGTCTGTTGGTCCGTACATACCAAGCAACCACAGGGAACTTTAAAAGGAGGCTTATGTGATTACTCTTTTTTTCAATCCAAAACTGCAAAGAAAACACATCTCTTGGTTCTCAAAATCCAAACGGAGCTAACTTCATCCTTGTTCTTGACATGCATATTGACTGCACATTTTGACTGGACTACTACTCTTTTTGTTTTGCGTGTGTGTGTGTTTTCCCCTGATCTTTGTACGGCAACGTGTTTGTTTAGGAAGGCCTTCGTAGAACATGGATAGTGAACTGATCTTAGTCTCTTACATGTGGTTCTCTGAGTCTCAGGGTTATACTTGTCTAAAGCTTTGTTCGACTTGTATTGCCTGTAAATAAGTATGTTTCTATAGAAGCATTTGGATTTTTTTTCCTCTTTTTTGGTAAATTAAAAGCATTTGAAAAAAAAATATAAATTAGAGGCTTAATAAAATTTGAAAGCTACATATAATATAAATTTAAAGTTTAATGTACTACACTTGAAAGTCTAATGTCGCATAAAATATAAATTAGATGTTTAATTATTATATTTAAAACTTAAAAGTTTAATTTATAAATTTATCAAATTACAGTGTATTAAAGAGTATTTTTCTCTTTAATTTGCTATTAATGTTGCTCTTTCTCTTTCTCTCTATTTTAATTTTAATTTATTTTTTTATTCGGCTAGAATACATAATAAAGAAAAATAGCTGCCCGATAAAGGACAATCTCTTTCTACTATCTCCCATTTTTTTTGAAAATCTATTACTCTAGCGTCAACTCCCAACTCACTATAATAGAAGACCCACATGTGTCATGTGAGTTCGTACTTTCTCGTGCTCTCTGGATTAATCAACTCTTTTTCACGTCCGGATTTTAGCCCAACATTGTTATTTCCCATGTCCTGGTTTTGTTGGAGCGCTATAGCATTGAAAAGCAGCATGCGTTGTTTGCTTAATTTTTTTTATATATAAAAAAAATTAAATAAAATAAAAAGTGCGATTAGGGTTATTCGTTGGATTTTTTGTTGGAATTTTTTTTTTTGGATTTGCAAAAGTAAAATATAAAGGTAGATAGAAAGTAAAAAATAGTTTCTAGAGGCAGAAAGTACTATATGTTAGTGCAAACCGTACAATGGATAATGGGAATTATAGTGTCAACTGGAATGTTTTGTGATCATTTGAACGAATCCTCCTCCATCAGCCAACATGCCCAAGTCTCATACAACCAGCATATGTTTACAGACATCTGATTCCTTATGTTTCTATTGCATTTGGTCCTTAGGACAAAGAGAAGGACATTTGCAATTTAAAAATGGTTTGCAGGAAAGATAATATGTCTTGCAAACATAAAAGAAAATTTCCAAAGTTTCTAAAATCCGAGCCTGATTCTAGTTTACAGGCTTACAGCTAAGTACTTGTTAAATTAAGATCATGTTCCCTCTAGTTAGTCCAGCTCGGACTAATCAGTATCATTAAGAAATTATGGTTACCCGCTCATAAAAGTACTTAGACAACGACAATACAGAGCATGGTGGTGACTCAGCTGGCTGGTGATGCAAGACTTGCTGGTTCTGGAGCCACCTCAGCACCAGAATACACATTAGTGGCATGATGAAGCTTCTCATCAGACCCCCACGAGGCAGAAGTTTTCACATCATCTTGAGCCATTAATCTTGAGAACTCCTCGTGGTCGTATTTCAATATAGCTTTTCCTCCAAACTCCTTTGGAAGATTCTCCTCATCAAAATATTGTTTCATAAGCTCCATGCTGTCTTTATTATTAGGGTAAACAAACTTAACCTTATGGAAGGTCTTGGTATCCAAGAAATACTTGACAACCTACATGAAAAGGCAAAAGGCAAATCATATTCCAGCATAAAAATAGTCGCTGAGAATAACCTATCGGCACTCGAGTCATTATTCAAGAGTATTGCAATCATTTAGATTCTGGAAACAAGGGAGCTATAACAATATGGAACATTTGACAAGCTAATTGATATAGAACTACGAAGAACATTGACGTTTAGATCTACCTTCAGATCCCAACATCACAATTAATAACATGTAGTGATAAAAGCCCTAGGTCCCACAAAATGCTACCATATTAGATCTTATATCAGATCTCCATGGGTAGTAAACGATTCAATCAGAGTTTCCACTTTATTGCAGGGTATCTCTTATACACCTAGGCTACTTATCACACCTCATAAAAGACTTTGTTTCTGTGTTGTTCAAAGCATGTGAAGAATTGTGAAGAATGGTATTTAGCATGACTTGAAACTATTTCACTTCTCATGGTCAATTTGATAATCAATGAAGTAGCATATGCAAGTTAAAGAGTAGAACCAGAACCTTCCAGAATGCTTCAAAAATTCGCGGGGGATTGTAGAGAAATGCTATAGCTAGCCTCTCAGGGTAGTGGTTCTGCAAAATGTTGATAGTTTCTCGAGCTGATTTGATTGGCACGCTTGTACTCAATGTCCATCCAGTGAAGTCTATCAACCATACCATTTGTTCCTGATCCTCTGGAAGGTTAAGGATAGCATTCTCTATAAGATACACTAGATGACGCATCTGATTGTCTAATGATGCTGTATTCTGCAACATTTTTAGCAGTGTCAGTTTCCAACAACAATCAAAGCTCAAACTTGCAACTTCAGTTAATCAAAATATCTACCTGCATTCCTGGTCTCAGTATAAGAACAGACCTCCCCTCCCGATCATGAAAATTTGCTCTGTAAAGTTTTCCAGTCTCACCTTCCATTGCCACTTCATGCTGACAACAAAAGGCTGGTTAGTGAGCCTTTGATAGAAACGTCAAAAGGTTGTTCATTGAAAAGCATTTTACCCAACGGATCTCCTCAGGCTTAAATGTCAATCGCCATTTAAGCGACTCTCCCACCATTTTCTTTGACTTGTCTATGTTCCAATTTCGAGCTTCCAAATATCTCCTCAAGCATGCATCTGTACAATACTGTAAACTGCGTCCAGAGAGTGATCCAATTGCAGCCCTGAGTTCATTAACCTGCATGTGGAATTAAGCACAAAGTATTAAAATAATCTAAAGTAGACATTTATTAATTTGGGTAGTAGGTATGGTAGGGATAGAAGAGCAAAGTAGATACATACTCCACAATATATACAATCAACCAAAAGGAATTACAAATTACTAATTATTATTACCTTTTTCTCAGGCTGCTGCAAGGAATCATCCTCCTGATCATGACGAGAGCTGTTCCAAATACGAAACATGGTGATTTCCGCAATCAATTGAGCTTCAACCTGCAACATTCAGCTCATTTAAGATAATAGGCTGCTGCTTGCGGCTATATTGGTATGGGAAAGAGAACTCAAAACAACTCCAACTCAAACCTCAGGAATAACAAGCACCAACTCAATAACCATCTAAATGAAGAATGGTGGGTATGCGGAAAATCTTAATTAGGAGTTTAGGAACAGGAACTAGATTTTCGTAAGGTTCAAAAGGGCAAATCATAAACTGAACATGCACAAAACCAAAACTAATGTTGCATTCTCACAAACTTACAGCAAAAACTGAAATTCAAAGGAATCATGTGTGTGCCAGACTTAAACATATCTCTGTTGCAATATCCAGACTTAGTTGGAAACAGAAATTGACAAATGATCTATAAAGTCATAACAGTAACTTTCACTAACCTCAAAAATCTTACATGAACCCAAATCTCCAAAATTTTTACTTTACAAACAGAATCATCGAGTTGAAGACCATTCCAATAAGGTTATCCTCCGCAAAGTTTTCGTTTCAAAAAGTTGGAAAATAATTTCAAAATCTTATTGTAAAGACGATTCGGTATATGGGCCCGGAGGAGACAAAAACCTCCATTTATGTCGGCCTGACAGTCAAGTGTCCCATTTTTCAAGTTTAATTTCCTTTCCACGTTTTTTGGGCTTATAAAAAAAAAAAAGGAAAAGAAAAAAAAGAGAGCTAAAAATTGTGAATTCAACATGCCCATCCTAATAAATTACCTGTTCTGTCAAGTAGCATTTCAAAAAATAAATACCGGAACAAAAATTCATGCATAAAATGAAGAAGAACCAGAGGAAAAAAACATAAAAGACAGAGAAATTCCCATACAGCGTCAACGAAGACGAACAGAAACAAAGTGGAAAAGAAAACCTATAAAAAATAAAAATTTAAGGCTGAAGATATTTAACATAGACAGCGAGAAAACACAGAGAGAAAAAGCCAAAAGGCAGAGAATGAGTAGGCATACCAAAAGAGAGAGTTTGAAGCCCTGAGTTTTCCCCTCCAAGAGGAGAGAGAAAGTGAAAAAGAGAGAGAGATTGGCTCCGTTTTCTGTTCACAAAAATGTCATGATTTTAACGACCAACCACCAAGAACAAGAGAGATCTAGAAAGCCAAAAGCAAATAAAAAATTAAAAACAAAAAAGAAGACACGCAAAAGTTGGACTTGCCGTTGTTGGTTTGTGGCAGCTCTAGATATTTTTTTTTTTTACAATCCTCTCAACTCTTGGCCTTTTATGCTTCACTGACTGTACGGCTTCAGGTCAACGCTACCACCACCATCTCTTGTGATCTGTTTCATCCTAATTACAGTCCAGCCCTACTTTTTTTTATTTTTTACCACCCCTCTACACGTGTTGTTCGAGCAGAGAAGATTCTCAAATAAATTCCGGATTTACTTTACGCCGTGCAATATTATCCATGACCACAATAACATTTTAGGATTTATTTCAACTGCTTTAATTTAGTCTTTCAACATTTTAATAATATATTGAACAAAAAAAATATATATTTTAACAATACATACAAGAGCTCGTTTAGTATGTTTTAATCTATATTGTAATTTATTGTATAATATAGTTTATGTATTTAGTGTAAAATTATATATACAATAAGATATTTAATACATTTTTATATTATATTGGATTACTTTATTAAAATTAAAAAAAATTAATTTTTAAATTTTAATTTTATTAAAGGTTTTAAATTTTAAATTTTAATAAACTTTTAAATTTTTATTTTTAACTTTTATTAAAACTTTTAACTTTTAAATTTCAATTTTATTAAATTTTTTATTTTTAATATTTAAATTTCTAATACTTATTGTTGATGACTATAATATATTATAATTTAAAAAAGTATTTGTTCTCCACCACAAAATTTACGACATCAAAAAGTTAACAATATCCATAACAATTACTATTAGTGACTATACTGAATATCCATAATAAAGTTCACAATATTCATAAAAATGTTCACAAATACAAAGACTTAAAAAAAATATCAAATTAATCTTCCAAATTTGGTAGCTTCATATTTAGTTCATGAACTTTTCAATTGTCTAAGTAACTTCATCACAAATATATCTCTAATTGCACTTTCAGTAAACATGAATATTGCTAACATGTGAGGCCCCTTAATCAAAAGAGTAAAAACATCAAATTGGTCATTCCAAACAATTTTATAATTTTTAATTCATTAAAAATGTCAACATGATCTAAATGAACATTGACTATAGTATCTTTGCAACTTTTCCAATTAATGATTTTCTTCCAACTTCAACTTATCAGGCATGAAAACAAGGAAAACAAATAATTTATTACAGACATCCAAAAATTTTAAATGCCTTAAATGAAAGAGGAAAAAAAGAAATATAGGAGCAACAATCATAAGGTTTTATGCTGTTTTACTTGTTGAAATTGTGATTTTGTGCTCAGCAATATTGATGGCCAATTAAAATTGGACATATGACTATAATGGAATCGTAAAACTGAGAAAACTAATTATTTTATATTATATTTTAGATTCCACCAAAATGCATAATGTTGTTTACTCAATTACTCATTAACCATAATGAAAGAATAAAAAATTTGCACAAAGAAATGTAGAAGTCAACACTAGCACTTTGATAAAAATTTCTCAATGGTTTACTCATTCATTTGAAAAAAAAAAAATTTGCCTCAACTTTCAATGGTGATGCCTTAGTATCTATCCTCACAATGCAGGTCTTAAAAGTCAGTTGACTGGACTAGTGAACCAATTGCTTTTAAATCCAAAAACAAAATTTTCTAACCAACCAAACATATTAAAATTGCTGTTTGTTCTACTTAAAATTGTGATTTCCAATCCAAAAAACAGGAATTACTTCATCAAAATAACACGTTAAATTGATTATGTGATCACATACACCAAAAAGCAGAGACAACCTATTATACAAATCAAGAGGAACATAGCATATAAAAAAATTAAAGAGAGAGATAAAAATGCTTACTGATACCAAGATGAGAAATTGAAAAACTACTTCCTTGCCAAACACCTCATGCAACATTCAAAAAGAAGAGAGTCATTCTCTATTTTTCGATCTAGAAATCAATGATAACTAGAAAAAATCCATTTTGATAAAAATAAAAATTTACTATTTGGATAATGAAAAAAATAAGCATAAAAAAAATAAAAAATCTCACAGCCCGAAGAAGAAGAAAATCTATGTAGAAAAATTGAAGATGAGAAAAAAAATCAATAGAAGAAATGAAAATCTGTGTAGAAAAAAAAATAAAAATTGAAAGATCTGTGTACATACCTGTGATGAGTAAGAAAGCACTGATTCTTCGTCTTTGGCGTGATAAACCTTGGCTCGTATAATCTAATACAAATTAATTTTGATGTATTATTAATACATCATATGTTGTATAAAAAAGTTATAAATGTATTATATAATTATATACAAAACTAATACCAAACACAGTACTAACAAAAATTAATACAATACATTTAAATAATACAATCATATACATGCCACCAAACATGGTTATACAACCTTTACTAGTATATATAATTATTATTATATTTTTATTTAAAATTATTTTTTCAATAACAGTTAAATAAAAATATAATAGAAATTATATATGCTCATAAAAACTGCACATATATTATCAAAAATTTACAATTGATTTAAATCAAATTTTAAAAACTGCAGTTGAAATTAATATTTTTATTATCAAAATTCTATTTTAGTATTGTATTAGCATATTAGTCTATATTGTATTAGTTTGTATTATATTAACACGTACAACTAATAAACATTTGGTGCATAATTATTATTTTATTATTATATATAAAATTTAGCCAAAGAATAATTACATTATTTTAAATAATGTTTAATTAATTTCTTTTTTTATAATATTACATTACTCAAAATATATTAAATTGTATTGCATTATGCAAAGTTATATGATATTAAAACAATTAAGCAGTAAGTTAATGATATTTGAATTCTCTTAATAGTTATTAATGAATTTGGTTATTCTAAAAAATCTTCATAAAAGAACACTTGTAATTTGATACTAAATTGATTTTTTTTATTCGTGATAATTATTATATAATCTAAAATTGTAGGATATTAATAGAATTAATAAAAAAAATTAAATTTGAAAAATACAAATTAATAATATTTTTCACATTGAAAAAATTAATTATATGTTTAAAAACATGTTATGTGTGTTAGTGGATAAAAAAAATTACGTTAGTGAATATCAAAAAAAAAAAAAACATTTATAAGTTCTTGTATCAAAATCACCTTTGGCAAAGCAATGGAAAGAAAAAAGAAATTAAAAAAAAAAAAGTAGGAAAAGACAAAAAAATAAAATAAAATAAGTTATAAATGAGAAGTCAAAAAAGTTGTAATGTTGGCTAAAACCACACCCCTTTTTGGGTTAGCTATATGCGGTGTTTACCGCATTATTGAGTGGATCCATCGATAAACCAAACATTAGAATATCTCGTTCTGCGTGTTAGATAAACCAAACATAGGGTAGTGTTAGCATAATATTATCCGGTGGTTTAATTCGTGGTACCAAACGTACCCTATTTATTAGTTTTAAATATTAGAGGAAATTTTTAAATTTTAACCTAATGTAATATGACATTGAAAATTATTATAGGACATTAAATTTAAATTACATGTAATAGTTTAAAATGATAAAAATGATATGATATTGCTATTTTTTTTAAATTATATTTTATATACCATGTAGACTCCAATGTATATAGCTATTAAATATGTTTGTATATAATGTATGCTGATTTTTTTTCCCAAAATTAATTTTTTTTGGGTGCCTATTTTGGAGTTATTGGAGACTTTTCTTATTTCCTAATAATGGAGAATGATTGAAAAAGAAAATAGGACCCAATGTTCGAGATAATTTGCATCTCGTTCATTTTTCTTTTGCGCTTTTGGTCTATATGTATTTGGGTGGTTAGAGAACACAAAAATTGGAAAAATGTTAATTTTAGAAAAGTATTTTGACGTGAACAAATTGGAAAACACTAGAGATCGTGGGCACTGGGTTTGGAATTAGACTGCTTGGAACGTCAACATCACGTTTTCCAAAGAGACCAAATAATCGACAGCATTATGATCTGTGTCCACATGAAATTATTTTAGTTTGACAAGAAAACTTTAGTGCAATGCCAGTACAGCTGTACAGTACATACACACACCAGAATATGAGAGGAGTACGTTCTAGAACAAGTAACCTCTCGGAAGTGGCTGTGAAGTCTGTGATGCACCCTAGTCTTTTAATTCATAAAAAAAATAAAAAAAAAATACACACCCAGAAATCAGAATATTATTTTATTGGGCTCTGTAGTCTATTTAAAAATTATATACTTATTGCATATAATGGATGGACCATGTCGAACAATAAAATAAAATTTTATGCATTCCTCATGAATTAAATAAGACAATTTGACATGTGGGAGAAGGAGCTATTAGAAAGTGGATCTGATTGGCATGTGCGAAATTAATGAAGAACAAATAATGGTTTACTGTGAGTGCTACAGGAAGAAACAACAGCATCAAGCGGATGGAATGTAAATGTAATTCAAGCATCTTTTTCTGTTTCAAGAAGCATCAAAGATCATCTCTCTGCCAGGTGGTCCATTCAGAGAAGATAATAAATTGATTGCCATTATTTCAGGGTATCTACTTCACCGTCAAAATTAATTATTTATGTCTATTATTTTTTATTTAACAATTCATGCTCATTACATCATCATTCACGTATTTATTTTATTAATTTGTTCTTTAATGCATATGTGTACTTTAGATATTCTATTTTTTCGCAAATAATTTGATTTTTTTTTTCATTTAGCTAAATTCACATGTATTTTTCAATCTCTTCTTAATTTATTTGCGATTTTTTTTTACATAAGATACTGTCTGTTTAATACTATCTGGTTATTTTAAAATTCATTTTTAACTTCTTACTAAATTTTAACAACATCAAACTTAACTTCAACTCTAAACTCAAATGTCTATTTAAAATAATATAACTGAAAAAAAAAAAAAAATAAACCATGAAAATCCAAGATTAAAAATTATAGAAACTGGCTTGCTGTACTAACGGCAGTGTATGTATTTTTAGGCAGATTTTACTCTTCACACATTCCCTGTCCTAAGTGAGGCCACATTGTTCTACATAAAAGCAGTGTGCAAGCTACATAAATTTTATGTTGCCTCGTAGCCCACCTAGCTAGCTTTACACCACTTTTATATAGGGTGGTATGGCCTCACATAGGGCAGAGAATGTATGAAAGCAGTGCGAATCGAGTCAATACACACACCGCTTTTAATTTACACACACTACTTTTAGTAGAGTAAGGCAGCTTCTGTCACCTTCAACTTTGAATTTTCATTACTCTTTTGCCTTTTTTTTTTATATATATTTTCCTTCCATTTTTCATTTTAGTAAACTTCAAAGAACTAATACATCATGCATATAAATTAATACAAACATTTATATTATTTTTATAAACAAAAAAATATATACAAATTCTTTAGAGTTTGGAGTTAGAGTTGAGTTTGATATTATTAAAATTTTATAAAAACTTAAAAATAGAGTCTAAAATAATTAAATGGTGTTAGAAAATAGCTTATACAGAGAAAATCACAAAAAAAAATCCAAGAAGGGATTAAAAAATACAAATGAATCCATGCCAAATAGGAGTTATTAGCAAAAAAAATAGATAGTTGAAATGGATACATGCATTAGAAAAGAAAAAAAAAATTGATAAAATAAATATGGAACGGATGAAATAATTGACATCAATAACTAAATAAATAATTAACTATGAAAAATAGTGGGCATGGAACAAAACTGTCAAAATGATTTGGCATTACAATACAAATGGACCGGAGATATAGTGTGAAGAGCGCGCAACTACGGGTGGCTTTGAGACTTTAAGAAAGAATAGAAAGAAATAATATGGAGGTAGGAGCTAATACTGTGCGAAGTAACGAGTGGTGGCAATCTTTGTGGAAACTCAATATTTCTAATAAAATAAAACAAAAAATTCTTTGGATACTTTGTCAGGTTTTGCTACCGTATGTTTTGGAATTGAATTGTGTAAGGACAAGATTAATATTCCATATTGGGATGTGCCTAATTTTCAGGAATGAAGTAGAGAATGTAACTCATGCATGCTTTGTGGAGGTGTGACCAGACGGAAAAAGCATTATCAAATGTGTACCCTTTAGTGGAAGGTTGGGCAAGAAATTTGTTTTGGGGTTTTGTAATATGGTTAATGGAAACTTTGAAGCAAGAGGAGATGGAGAGAGGGGTGGTCATTCGGAATGCAGAATCTAAAATGATGGCATCAATGGCTAAACGTTTTAACCAAGCCTCTTTCATCATTAGCATTAGAGATTTATGGTTTACATGAATGATTGTCTTTTGGATTGGAGCTTCATAGTTGATATTAATCAACGTGGAATTGAATGCAATTCACTGAGGTCAATACGAATGTTGAACATGAGGAGGAATGTTTAGCTTTTGAAGGTGATATTTCGGAACATGTCAAAATGCCTATTGAATAGATTTCAAAATGTGAAAGTAATGTTCACACCAAAGGTTAAAAACAAGGTTGCTCATAGCTTAGCTACACATGGTTTACTTTGTCATGATCCTCTTATATGGTTGGAAAAAAGCTTTGTTGTAAGGGAATTTTTTTCGGTGAGACTTCAGTTTTCGTTCAACTTAGTCCGTAAATGAGTAATATTATTTTATCAGTGAATATTATGTCTATAATAAATCATATTTATCCATAACTAAATAACATGTTACTTATTTATGAATAAATTACTTATTTATGAATTATTATTGAAAAATCACGCCTCTAAAATTTTAAAAAATAAAATCTCACTTAATAATTTCCCTACTACAAGAGGAAGAAGGGCTTTGTTGGCCATGGTTTTTCAAAAAAAAAAAAAAAAACATTTTAAAAATATATTCTTCAAAAAAGACACATCGTTTCCAAAACTAATTCTAAATATTATTGGAAAATTTAAAACCCTTTTGTTTGGAAATCTCACTGAAGTTTTTAAAAATATTATTTATTATAAATTTTAATGTTATACATTATTATTCGTTATAAATAATATTATTTATTATTAATAATTTTATTTATTATATATAAAATATTACAAATTATAAATTTAATATTACTCACTATAAAAAAATATTACTCTTTAAATATGATTTATTATTAACACAAAAGAAACTTTTAGTAATTTAATTCTCATGATCAACACTTTTTTTTAAATTACTGGCACTTCCCATTTCCCAAGGAAAATGTCATCTTTTATTTTTGGCAAGTGGGGAATCCGCCTCTTTTTTAGAATTGCGACTTATTTATTGCCATCAACATCCGACTTAGTCTAAAAGGACCACTTCAATTTCTCGAATAATATTCCCTCAGAGCCTCAATAATGCATTGTACGTTCTTAAGATCTTCAATAATGCATTATACAGCCACAGATTAAAAATAACAAACAAAGAATTAAAAAAAAGAATCACCGGTAAATCGGCAATGACGATGAACTGACTGGTGCCGAAACTAGAGAATGAGATTCTGAGTTGAAGAAGTCAAGCCAGATCTGTGTGGGGAGAACCCACCTCTTCAATGCCCCATATCCCCAATCACAGTGAAAATTTACGGTGAAAATTGCTTTAGAGGGGAGGGCGGGTCTGTTTTGCCCAGGCCTAATATCTATAATATTTTAGATCATATATAAAGGGATCGCTAAATACTAGGATTAAATTCAACTATAGCGTTTTGCGATTCACAAATCCTTCTCCAAATTGTAAATAAACCTCTAAATTTTTTATTTAAGGCTAACGGGACATTACAATAATAATGAAGGAGATTTAAAACTATTAATAAATTTTTTTCATAAATAAAATCAATAATAAAATATATTTTTCATAAATAAAATAATATTTTTTAATTTTGCTTACAAACATTGTTAATTTTATAAATAATTTTATTTTATTTACTAATGTTTCAATACAATCATTGGTTATCCGTTAAACGAAAATGGTAAAACAAAGATATTTCAATAAAATAATATTGACTTCTTTTTTTTTTTATTTCAAGATATTTCTTATTTCATACTCCAATAAACGAAAATGGTAAAACAAAGAAATTATCATATGCCTCGTCAAATATACCATTCACAGAGGACCACCCTCTCAAACAACCTCGTTCGAGCGCTCTTTCCACTGTTAGCTTATGAATCCACGCTGAAGTTACCAATTTACTATCACAAGTTTGGTGCTATTAAAAAAGAAAAAATTAAATAAAAAAATTCAGGCATTTTTTTTTTTTAAATTTCGTTACGAATAGCCAAACAAAACAATAAAAATATTGCCTTGCCAGATAATAATAGGAAGAAAAAAAAAAACGAACAGAACAGAACAGAACAAAAACTTACACCTACCGACATAGAAAAAAACCTCGAATTAAGAATTTTGACTAAAAATACAAAACTGTAAATTGAAAGTATTGCCTCCAAAAACCGGCTTTGCACACCGTCTAGTCAAAACCAACAAATATGGTAATTACCGAAACATTTAAACTGAAGGAACTAAACCCAATAAAGTTAACTAATTTTTTCACGAGGTGCAAATATAAGGGAGAAAGCACAATACCACGACTGTGAGACCCCAAATAAGTTTTCATTTAATCCATCAGATATTCGAATGTACAATCTTCGATCTGCATATCATAGCATCTCAATAGCACATATATTTCCAAGACAGAATGCAGACTCAAAAATCAGAGGATATAACCTGCTCTCGCAATCCACTTGTTAAAAAGAATCCACAATGCTAAAAAGAAAAGATAAAGAATTCTTTGTTTCGGTCACCTAAAATAACAAATGCTTATCAGTGCAGAGCAACTGACTTTCTTCCAAGAAGTGTATTAAATGCGTAAGGGTAGGGCATAGACAGTGAAAATGCTCAAAAGAGAAGCCATTTCAACTCCAATGTACCACGTATCAAAATGGTAGGAAAGCAAGCCATTATTTTAAACCATCAACACAATCCCAATCTCGACTTCACGAATCAAACTCCAGCGCATATAAAAGATTAGCAGAACGTCAGAAAAGCAATTGTGGTAGCATCTGTAAACTGAAATGTACAGTAAAAGAAATGCAATATGACATAACCGAGTACCGAACTAAAAATATGCAGACTAACAAAAAAATTTGATGTTGAATAAACAGCAGATAAACATACATCGTATAGAGATAAACACAAACCCACAGTGGACACCACATCAAAAAAATCAGGATCACCATAAACAATTATACCTGTATTACACTATCTAAATTATAAGTTTGGAAGCATCGTAACAAATAGCATATATATAGGTATACATATATACATATATATATATATATGTATATATATATATATATAAACACAATATGAACCCATTGCATTACAAACAAAGCCCATATAATAAGATTACCCCTTCTAGCAAAAGAAGTCAAAGCAACTGTAGTATAAACCAACCACTACGCTCCTATATCATACATCTCGTACATCCTGCACTCCCATTGATTCTCCAGCAAACAGGAGCAGGCTTGAAAAGATCACTTCTAAACATAAAGGATAAATTCACTGCATCACCTTCTCTAAAAGCTTAGAATCTTGATGCTTCAAATAACTGTTCTTGGGTATAAACCATACAAATGTACATTTCATGAAGACCCAACAAAATCCTACATCCCATCATCAATGAAACTAAAAAACTGCCATCAACAAAGAAACTAAAAAACTCAATATCTCACATACAAGACATACCGAGACCATGAGACCATCCATGACAATTATACAACCTCGAGCTACCAAAAATTGACACTAACTTCAGGATAAAACAATGAAAATCTCATCCCTCATGAATCCACAAAAGGTTTCGGGTAAATTGTCAAAAATGGAAGTGCAATAATGTGATTGATGATGCTTTTGTTAATTTGCAATAATAAGAGAATCTTTAACTTTATAATTGACCATTTTTGGAACCTACAGATCTTTCATATTGGACAATTTTTAAATAAGATGAAGGATGTAGAGCCATTTGAAAAAATGCTCCTAAATATGAGCAAAATTCTGTTAGATGTCTTATAAATGTCTAATTCTTTTTTTCAGTCCTCCAATGTCAATAAATCTCCATATCGAATACTAGGAAAATATGCTTAATATTAGAGACCTTTCGGACGTTACTCATTATTTTAATGGATGCATACATATTGGATATGAACTTGTTCTTTTTTAAAATCTTTATCTCATGTATAGGACATGAACTTTGCTATATCATGTAAGGACATCAAAGTGGTAAGTTGGATACAAATTTCACAATTATAAATAACATGACATTTAATCTTTTTTAGTTCGGGCACTAAAAATTCGTTGATATTCTTCACTATAAAACTATTCGGGCACTAAAAATTAGTTGATATTCTTCAAATTCATGTGCAAGGAAATCAGTTTAGTCATGAAATTGAATAGAAGTGAAAGTACCTTTCAGTTGAAAGCATGAAGATGAATCACCGGTTGATTGCTGACAAACCACATTGAGCGAGCAAATACTTTTTACCTTTATCGAGGTCGAAAGGCAAATTTGGATCCAACTAGCACAAGAACGAACCGAAAAGGATAAAACAGGAAGGGAGAGAAAGAGAGCACACACACAATGGGGGGAGAGCTGGCCCAAAAAAAAAAAACCCGTACAATCTCCCCCCCCAAAACCCAAAAAATTATAAATTTTATTAGGGTTTTTTGACCTGCCATGCAAGCGCACCTGTCATGGCAAAGGTTGACAACAACAAATGTCACATGAAACAATATCTACCTTTGCATATAGAAGCTCGGTCACTCTAACTCCGTCATCATCTACCCGTAAAAATATGACTGAACACGAGAAGAATAACATAAATTATTCCACCAAAGCACATCTGGTCTGCGATCACATATGGAGAAGCCTCGTAAGTCGCCACCAACCAGACCACGACCCAATCGACAATGAAGAAACAAACTACGAACGTTGCACTCCAGACCCGATGGAACAATCGCGTCAAACATTTATCCGCCAGAAAATAAACTAAATAAGCAATCAATAACACTAGGCAAATCTAAGAAAATAGAAGCCATGCCATAAAAATAAAATATTAAAAAAAAATTCAATTTGAAAACCTCCCAGAAGCTCATATAACAATCAGAAGCTTCCTTGAATAAAGCGATTTTCCTTGATTCAACCGCCAGAAAGAATAATAAACCGAACATAATCAAATCCATCGGATACCTCCATAAATCCACGTGAAATTGAATTGCAATTGCTAGTCACTATCACCCCAGCCCTGTAGATCTGAATCGAAAACTAAAAGATGACGATAAAACAGCAACGGATACGAACCAGAGATGAGTGTCCAATGTCGAATATGCAAACGATGACAAACACCTAGAAACCATAATAGAAACGAAGATATCTAAACGATGAGATCAAATATGTAATAAAGAAATTGAGGAAGATAGACGAAGAAGAAAAGATCTAATATGGAAGAGGCATGCAAGAGTCTCCCTATAGATTAGGGAAAAATCTATATCCAACCATCGATTTTACTCGTGGATTAGGCGTCTAGGGTTTTTACGAAGAATAAAGGGGAGTGGGTATCATTTTATAGTATGACCACATAATGTCGATTGAAACCATTAGCTGTGATAACAACCCACAAAATATCAACGGTTGATATGTTAATAAAATAGAGTCAGTGGCCTGGAACTGGTAGGTTTACTGGATTGGGTATTAACACGCTCAAGGCTCTCGTTTAACCGTCGTACGTGTCATAGGTTGCTAGCAATAAACCATCTTTATTAATTATTGGGTTGGTCGGAAACATTATAATTACCGAAAGAAGGTTCTGGATTAGTTATTGCCCCGCTTGAGGTTTTCGTTTAACAGTCGCACTTGTTGGTGGCCGTGAACTAGAACTAGTAATGGTAATCCAATATTTCAATAATCACAAGACTAAATGAAACCAAATAACATCTCTAAATTACTGCGATGGATAAAATAAGAAACCAAACAAATCATTTTGAGCTGCCTAGGTGTTCGTGAAATATACCAATCTCAAAGGATCCAGGTGGACTCGAACCACCAACCTCCCAAACCACCACGTTTGAGCGCTCTTTCCATTGAGAGCTTATGGATCCACGTTTAAGTTACCAATTTACTATGAAGTTTAGACATCTTCACAAAACAAAACAAAATAATAAATAAATAAATGCATTTTTTTTTTCAAATTTTCGTTAGAGTGAAAAAAACATAAAAAAAAGATATAGAAGGAAAAAAACAAAACAAAAACCTAAAAGAACCCAAGAATTTTTCTTGCAAATACATACATTTTTAAAAAATGAAAGTTCGTTGCCTCCAAAAACAGTTGGCTGTGTATCAAGCTACGTACACCATCTAGTAAAAACCAATATGGGAATTACGGAAATATTAAACTGAAGATACAACTTATAGATAAAACAGATTTTTCTCCAGGTACAGATAAATGGGAAAGCACAATACCAAATCTATGAGATGCCAAATAAGATATCATTTAATCTATCAGATAATTCGAGTGTATCATTTCCCTCTAATAATAAATAAATCTTGGGAGATTCCCCATTCAAATTATTTGCAAGCTAGCCAAGCAAAGCTGTGTCACCTTCGATCTGCACATCATCAATAGCACAATATATTTCCAGAACATAATGCATACTCGACCAAGAAGCAGAAGAGGATAAGAAGGATGAAACTTGCTCGCACAATCCACAAAGCTAAAAGACATTGACATTCAAAATAAAACAACATAATTCAACCAACAAAAACTATTCTTTGTTTCTCTCACCTAAAATACCAAATGCTTCACAAGAAGGATTTAAACAAGCATTTATTCGTTCATCTATGCATAGCTACTGACATTTTTCCCAGAAGTGTGTATTAAAAACGCAAAGGCAGAGCATAGACAGCGAAAATGCTCTCAGAGAGAAACTGTCAGAGTTGCCATATCAACTCCACTGTACCATGTATAAAGATGGTTGGAAAAGTCATATTATCTTAAACCACCACCACAAATACAGTCTGGACTTCAGCATGAATCAAACTCCAGAACATATAAAAGATTTGCAACAAATCAAGAAAGGAATAGCGTTGCGTCTTTACATTCTTAAAACTGTATACAAGAAAAAGGTTACCTGGAAAATAAGACAAAAGAGGAAATAATAAGTAACATGTACAATAAAAGAAATGCATAATGATATAATATAACATAGTTGCATAACGATATAATATAACAGTGAACCGAAAATATGCAGACTAACAAAAAAATGCTATGTTAAACAGAAACTTACATCATAGAGAAATATGCAGATAAACCCATAGTAGACACCATAAGAAAATAATTGAGACCGCCAGAAGCAAATCCACCTGTATTAGTTTGACCAAATTATAAGTTTGCAGGCATAGAGATAGAGAGATTGTGTGTGTGTGTGTGTGTGTGTTGTGTTGATGCAATATGAACCCATCACATTACATACAAAGTTTATACTATAAGGTACATACCCATTCTAGCAAAAGAAGTCAAAGCAACAGCTTCTATTCTATCATTCTCATAGAAGATCAGCTGAACCCCATTGATTCTCAAGCAAGCAAGAGCAAACTAAATGAAAAGAATATCACTGCAGCACCTCCTCAGAAAGCATAGAATCTTGATGCTACAATCACTATTGCTTGGGGATAAACCATACAGATGTACATTTCATGAAGACCAAAACCAACAAAACCCCACATCCCATCATTAATGAAACTAAAAAACTGACATTGACAAAGAAACTAAAATCCTTGACATGTTACATACAAGACATACCGAGTCCATGAGACGACAATTACAGGACCTCCAGCGAACAAAAATAGACAATAACTTCAGGATTAAACAATGGGAATCCCGTCACTCATGAATCCACAAAAATTTCAAGCAAGTTGTCATGCACAGAAAAATGATAGTGCAATAAACGTAATTGATGTTGCTTTTGTTATTTGCAACATAAAAAATATCAATAATAATAGGAGAATCGTTAACTTTATAATTGACCATTCTTTGAACTTAGATCTTCATATTATTTAACACTTGACCCATATGAAGAAAAATGGTTTCCCTTGCTAATGTGAAGGCTGGAGAGACATCTAGAAAAATGCTCCTAAGCGTGTGCAAAATTTTGTTTGAAGTCTTAAAAATGTGTAATTCTTTGCCAATGTCAATAAACCTCTATATCAAATACAATCCTTTTAGACTTAACTCATTATTTTAAGGTGACTAATAAAATCCACATCCACAAGGATGTATAGGAATAAGATATAATTTTTTTGGTCAAGTATATGACATGAACTTTGTTATGTCATACAAGGACAACGAGGTGTTAAATTGGATTAAAGACTTCACAATTATAAATTAACATGACATTTAATCTTTACTAGTCCGCGCATTAAAAAATAAAATTACGTGGAAGGAAATCAGTTTAGTCATGAAATTGAATAGAAGTGCAAGTACTTTTCAGTTGAAAGCCTGTAGATCAATCACTGCTTGATTGCTGACTAACCACATTGAGCAAGTAAATACTATTTACCTTTATCGTGGTCGAAAGGCAAATTCAGATCCAACTAGCGTAAGAATGAACCGAAAAGGATAAGAGAGAGAGAGAACACACACCCAATGGGGGAGAGCCGGGCCAAAAAATAAAAAATAAACCCCGTACCATCTCCCCCCAAAACCCAAAAAATTATAAATTTTATTAGGGTTTTTTGACCTGCCATGCAAGCGCACCTGTCATGGCAAAGGTCGAAGACAACAAATGTTACATGAAACGATATGTACCTCTGCATATAGAAGCTCGGTCACTCTAACTCCGCCATTATCCATTCGTAACAATTTGATTGAACACAAGAAGAAGAATAACATAAATTATTCCACCAAACCCCATATGGAGAAGCCTCGTAAGTCGTCGCAAAACGGACCACGACCCGGTCGACGATAAAGAGACAAACCATGAACGTCGCACTCCAAACCCGATGTAACAATTGCGTCAAATATTTATCCACCAGAGAACGATCAACAAAATCTCTGAATATCACGAAAAGTTATTCCACCAAACCCCATATGGAGAAGCCTCGTAAATCGCCGCAAAACAGACCACGACCCAGTCGACAATAAAGACAAAACACGAACGTTGCACTCGAGACCCGATGGAACAATAGCGTCTAATAATTTATCCGCCAGAAAAAGATCGACAAAATCTCTGTGCTAAGCTAGATAAGAAACCAATAACCCACGGAGAATCTATGAAAATAGAAGCCATGCCATAAAAAAAAAAAAAAAAAAAAAAAAAAAAAAAAAAAAAAAAAAAAAAAAAAAAAAAAAAACCGTTTGATTCGAGATAGCTCTATGAAACCTCCCAGAAGCTCATATAAAAAACAGAAGCTTCCCTGAATAAAGGGATCATAAACACAAAAACAAAGAACAATTGAAATCGAATAGAAGTAAATCCATCGCATACCTCCATAAATCCACGTGAAATTGAATTGCAATTGCAAATCACCCACACCCCATCCCTGTAGATCTAAATCGAAATCGAAAGGATTACGATGAAACAACAACGGATACGAACTAGAGATCAGTGTCCAACATCGAATCTGCAAACGATGAAAAACACCTAGAACTCATAATCGAAACAATGATCTCTCAACGAAGAGACCAAATATGTAAAAATAAATTGAGGAAGATAATCGAAAAAGAAAAGATCTAGGATGGAATAGGCAGGCAACGACGCAAAAGAGAATAGCCTCCCTGTAGATTAGGGCAAAACTATATCCAATCATCGAGTTTTTCTCATGGAGTAGGTGTCTAGGGTTTTTTTTTTTTTTCAAGGAATAAAGGATTGTGGGGATCGTTTTATAGTAGGACCTTATAATCTCTATTATAACCAACGGCTGTGATATCGACCTCCAAAATATCAACGCTTGGATTTATGTTATTAAAATAGTGTCCGTGGTCTTTTTTGGGTGGCCTGGAACCGGTAGGTAGGTGTGCAGAAAAAAGGTTTTGGATTCGTTTTTCCCACGCTTGAGGTTTTCCTTTTCCCGTCTCACGTGTTATAGATTGATGTCCGGTCCGGAACAAAAGGGTAAATAACATTTCTAAATTAAGAGCATTTATTTTGAACAGGATTAGATGTACGCAAAGCTGGTTTAGTACGTTGTATTGTATTAAATTGTATTGTATTAAATTGTATTGTAATATATTATATAATATATTTTATATGTTTAGTGCAAAATTATATTAAAATGTATATATAATATAATATTTAATATACTATAATATTTTATTGGACTATTTTATTAAAATTTAAAAATTTTAATTTTTAACTAAAATTTTAATTTTAAAACTTTTATTATAGCTTTTAAATTTTAATTTTTAATATTAAATTTTTTTAATACTTATTACTTATGAGTTCTAAAAATATTAAAAAAAAATTAATACAAATAAATTTTGATATATTAGTTATATATCATATATTGTATTAAAATATTAAAATGTATTATATAATACTATACAAAATTAACACCAAACATAGTACTAATTTTAAATAATATATTATATCCAAATAATACTTTTCTATCCATGTTATCAAACAAGCCCATAGTACTTGATTATTTTATACATAATAATTAAATGAGATTTTGATTAAATAGTTTGATTTTTTTTTACATATCATTTTTTAATAAATCAAATGTCTTCATAAAATTAGTGGCAAAAATCACGGTCTCTTTGGACGAAATTTAATTATTCTATTCTAATATGAGAGAGACGACTACTGTCATTAAATTGTTTTTTCAGCATCCAATGTATATTTGTTTCAGTGAATAAAACTACTTCTAATATCAACAAATTACAATAATAATAATATGTTCAAACTCCATAATTTATTAGATTATGAAAATGAAAAGAGAAAAGAAAAATCATAATTTTTTTTCTTAAGGCAATGAGTCCCATGACTCAAAATCAAAATATGAATAGTAGCCTCGGTTCTCTCTCCCACCTCTTTTCATTTTCCCCTTTCTTTTAAACATCCAAACACCATTTTTCTCTCTCATATTCTTTATTCTATTGAACCTCTCATAGACATAAGCTCATAATTCCAAAATAACTATTTTTAATTTCTTTTGAAAAATGTACGGATTGCTTAAAAACACAAAAGAACACCAAGTTAAACCGGCTTGAAAATGTCAGCTCTTTCGCCCCAAAATGAAGAAGGGAGGAGCTGAGGTTTGCCGCCAAATGACCAATCAATATGAAGTTTTCCTCATTTACCAAAAAAAAAATATGAAGCTTTCCTAGAAATAGACCCTCACAGAAACTGCACAGATTCCGTTAACACAGGGTGTGTGAAGAGTAAAATATGGAATAGACTTATGTTTTATCGAAAGTCAAATTTAATTAACACAATTAATTTCATATATTCATTATCACAGTTACGTTACAATTACGTTAAAAAAAAAAAAACAAAAACAAGCTTTGGTTACAATTCAAAATTGTTATTAAACATTACAAGATTTTTGTCCCAACCTCAAAATATTAATTTGGAATACTCTAAATGTTGAGTCACTATCTTAGTCATATCTCTTGCAACATGCAAGCAACTCAGTTTTTACCTTAAAAAACTCAGTTTTTACCTAATTCTTAATGGCTTGCTAACTTTCAAGCCCAAAATGTTTACCTACTATTTCCTCGTTACCATAAAATTCAATTGGGGCCACCCTTTTTGTCACATAGCCGAACCCTCCTGACTCGGTATTGACGTAAAAAGTTTAATGCACCGAGGGAAATGCATTACAAATACATTTTATTTTTTCCTTTTTTACATATACATGTACACGTGCATAAGGCACTTTATATGTATTATGTGTAGAAAATGAAACGCAATATGTCACTAACACTCAATATGTTTTGTTAATTTTAAAAAAAATTTAAAAAATACTTCAATAGTGAACAATTATCAAAGTGACATATTTGTTATTCAACAATCTAATTAGCTAATTTAAAATAATTAATTTTTTCTAATTAAATTTTTAATATAAAAATTACTATATAATTAAATGCATTTAATTAATATTTATCATTTCAGCATCCGATCAATGATAATCACTAGTATTGATGAATAACAAAACACATAATTTTTAAATTTACATAGTATATGACATGTGATAATTAAATTTTGCTCCAGTGATTGGTGAACAATAAAAAACACTATAACCAAAACTTTCCTCCAAGCAAATTATACGTCTGTTTGTTGATTTGGTTATTTTTATCTAATTACTTTTTGTTACATCGCAAAATGTAAAAATAAAATAATGTTATGTAATGTAGAAATTTATATAAATGCATGATTAGCGGCACTTTTCCCCCTTTTGTTTTATCTTCTTACATTTATGCCGCTCAGGACCTCTCGTATGGCTTTTAGGCCTCCTTTCTTCCTGGTGGTGTTGTGTGCCGCTGCTCTCCCTTTTGGTTTATAAAACTCTTCTTTTAGCAACAACAAAAGAGAGAGAGAGAGAGAAGGGTTGTTCACATCTAGGCATCCTAAATGATTCTTATTTACCCAAAAAAAAAAAAAAAATCCTAAATGATTCTTTCCTTAATACACAAAAACTCCAGAGACACTTCAACTCTGAAAATGTAGATACCCCGGCTACATTAAAAAATAATAAAAGTAAGAAGCGCCACGTGTTACATGATCATGCACTCCAATCTCCATGATTTTGTTTTGTTTTGTTTTTTAAGGAAAAAAAAAAACCGTCAATTTCAGAAATAGAAAACAGAGAGTNTTTAAGGAAAAAAAAAACCGTCAATTTCAGAAATAGAAAACAGAGAGTTTGACATGATGGAAGTGGAACATGAAGTGAATACAAGTTGCATAGGCAGAAATGGAGAATTTGCAGATGATTCAATAAAATAAATAAATAAATAAAAGAGAAAAAGTTTGATGGTATTTTTTTTTTGTCATCAAATTAAATTTGATGGTAATTAAGAAACCTTGAAAAAGAAGCCCTATGAAACCCCTGCTGTTGCTTAGATTAGAATAAAAGTCGGTAAACTCTCAAATGTCAGAGAGAAAACATAGAGAGCTAACGTTCACGTCAACCTTTCTATGACACAAAATTATTTTTTCTAAAAAAAGCACCAATTTATTGTTCTCGACTGAACTTCCCACCTTACCCACCTCTGATAGAATCCACACAACCAAAAAAAGAAGAGAAAAAAAAAAAAGGCAGACCGACACCAATGCAAACACTGCTTCCCATTTTGTAGATTTTTGGACTGACAGAAAAACCAGTAGCAGTTGCATTGCCGACATGGCGAAGAGGTCAGATTTCGCGCAGAAGCTGTTGGATGATCTCCGAGTTCGAAAGGAACGAATGTCTGCATCGCAGAGTTCAAACCAAATGGCAATAGGTAAACTATCTTTTGAAATATTAGCGTAGCCATTTGCATTGCTGTTATTGTAATGAGCCAGACATAGGAATTTAAATGCTATAAAGTTTTAAGAAAATGAATCATAAACCATACAACTTCCAAGATAGATGAATTCCGTCTTCGTCTTGAGTTAGGAAATTTTGAAAAACTTCGTAATCAAGCTCATAACTGGTTTTGGGTTCTAACTGTTGATCCTGATGCTTTTACAGTTCATGCAAGCAAGTAAAAAGGCACCACAAACTTCTATTAGAAGCTTACAATAAATATTAACTTTTAAAGCATATAACACGATTCCAAATTTACCTCTCATAAGTTCAAACTTATGGTAACAGTAGTACTGAGTTATAATTTAATATGGTATTAAAACTATAGGATTCAAAGTTACCAATGATTATCCATGATAAAAAGACAGCGTTTAAATACAGGACACAATCAGATTTGATAAAATTGGATTAGTCTAACTAAATCAAATACCAAAAGTAGCTATGGTTGACATTTTGAAGATACAGTATACATACTTTTTCTGAGATTAAAAGAGAGGGAAAGGGAGGGTTGCAGATTGAAGATTGTGCGGGAGGGCTATAATTCTTCATTTGAGTTAATACCGCTGACTATAAGACCAAAATTTCCATTGATTTTGTTCTTCTTGTTTCTCTCTCATTTTACTTCCAAAAGAATAGCAAGAAAAAAAATAATAGAGAACTAAGGTACTGCTTAGTTTTTTTTACCTGAAAAATATGTTCATTTTCTTCTTTCTTGTAAAAAAGATATATCATAATAGGAGTTTAATAGTATATTTGCACACAATCATGCACCTCAGACAAGCTAACGCTTCAGTAATTAAATGGTTTATTCATAGTTAATGCTTATGTTTTCCCACTATGCAAATCGTTTGTACAGATGCATATTCTTACGCCAAGCAGAATTATAGAGGAACAAGGGATACAAGAACACACGAAATGGTAAGTTTTTATGATAACCGAAGTCAGCATAATCTGCTTATCAGTTGGATACTGACAAGAGAGAAAATCATTTAGCCAAACTGTTCAATTTTCTGTAGATTGGTTCCAGAAGTGGTAATGCTCATAGCAGGTCAAGTGGAAATTATAGATCATCATCCATTGTTGGAGAAGCTTCAAATCAAATTGTAACTTATGGAAGAGGTCAAAGCCCACAGCAAATAGATATTTCAATGGCATTGGCTTTTGCACTTGATAATGGAGGAAAACTCAGAAGAATAGATTCATCCACTAGAAATTCAATGCTGGGATTTCTACAGAAAATTGGCAGGAGCTCCATGGACTTTGGAAAGTCAGAAAGAAAAAGCCTTGTAGTAGATAGGCACGGGTCTTCTTCGACTAGCTCTTTCCCTGCCATTTCTCACCTCCAAATTGAAGAGATATCAAAAGGAGCACAAAAATTGAACCAGATCCTAAGAGCCTGCTCTAATGGTCTTAACTTTGATCGATACTCGATAGAAATTGGCAAACAACTTTTGAAAGGGGCCACAGATTTGGAAGATTCGCTGAGGATGCTTGTAAATCTGCAGGAAGCTTCAGAGAACATGATCAACCCAAGGAAGAAAAACCAAATCAAATTGCTGGACGATGAGGAAGATGATGGTGAAGATGACACGGTGAAAGTAGCTGAGCATTGGCAACTGGACCGTCCAAGATTCTCTTTTGACAAACCTTCAAGACATAGAATCCAAGAACTTGAAAAGACAGGGCATAGACAGAGGCTACCAGCTCCTAATTCTACAGCAAGCACCAAGTCAAACCGCGAAAAGCAAGCTGCAATTACCACCAGATCAGTTTCTCACAGCCGATCATTCTCTTATGGATCCGATGTCAAAAGCATTTCCACATTGGCAGAAAATAAGAATCAGTCACGCCCATCAGAGGCTAAAACAGAAAAGGCGAGGATTCCAAATGTGATTGCAAAACTCATGGGGCTGGATGAGCTTCCACAAAATGAAAACTTAAAGCAAACCCCGAAGAAAGACTCTAGTTCCAACCAAAAAAATGAAGGAAAGGCATTATGGCAAGCCACACAAGAAAGTACCAAGACTGCTGGGCTCAAGACTAAAAGCATGGAGAATTTAGCATTTCCCAAAAGACAAAAGATTATGGATGAAAACAAGAATCTTGAGGTCCAAGATACTGCTTCTTTGGTGCAAACAAAGAAATACCTGCCTGCTCATACCGGCTTTGAGGTGGTTCATGATGAAAAATCGCGCTTGAAAAATTTGTCAGGGATAAAAGGAGTGACAAGATCAGAGAAGCTAAGCTTCCAAAAAGACAAGCAGGAAACCAGCATTGTCCAATTCAAACCCAACACTGGAAATCGAATGGATAATCAGCAAAAAGAAAGAAAACAGGACAATAAAAAGCATGGGGAACAGATAGGCACTGGAAAAGCTGAAACCAAGGAACTAATTTTGAAGGATAGGCTGCCACAGATTGTAGTACATGCATATAGCAGTTCAGAATCTGCACCTATATTGCAAGAAAAGCCAGGGTTCAATGAAAGGATGCTTCAAATGGAAAAGAGCCATGCTAATTATCTATTTTCAAGAGATCAAAAGAGTTCACAGAATAATCTGGAATTCCAGCAGCCATTCATGCTCAGAAAACAGGAAGCAGAAGAGGAGAAGAAGCAAAGGGAAGGAGAAAGGGAGCATCAAAATCCAAAACAAACGTTGCATGTCAGAAAACAAAAGGGAAGTGAAATGATGTCCAAGAGTGTATCAAAACCCATCCATGATGCAATACATCTGCAAAAGAAGCATCCACATATGAACCAAGCCAAACAAAATAAGAGAAGTTTGAAGAAACCTACAAATGCAAATCAATATGAAGGCTTTCCTAATGGCAAGCATCATGACAATTTGGTCAGAGATAAAAGTTCAGCCGAGTATAATATCCACATGAAAGATTCAGTGAATTGGAATTCAGAACAAAACTTATCTCCACGAGATTCAGAGAAAGAGGCTCATATTTCACCAGCAATAAAGGAGAAACCTGTACAAGTAGCAGTCTCACACAAGGCAAAAGTCATAAAAGTGCATAAGAAAGAAGTCCCCCGAAGAATCAATGAAGTAGCAGCCAGAAGAAATGGAACTGTCAACAATTTGGCAAGGCCACTGAAACATCAAAGCTCCATTCTTGAAGAAGTAAAACACAGAATGCATGGTAAACACAGCAGCTATGATGGAGGAGAACATGTTAGAGCCCGTAGATATGGAGAAACAGAATCAAACAGCAGCAACCAACCATTGAATTCGGTCAAACAAATGCAGAACGAAGCTGAGCAAGCATCGATTCTGTATACTCCTTCTGAAGATGAATGCAAAACCCTAAGAGAACCACAAACTCTAGCCTCAAATGACACTGTAAGTTATCAACTTATTAGCTCGAATAATTATAATGTGAGCCATTCCTCTATATATTATCCAAAATAAAAATTGATACTGCTTCTTTGAGAATTTTCAAGTATTTCATAATTGAATTTGAACTTTAAGCTCTGTTGGCTCTTATGCAGTGCCAAAACGTGATATCTAATGATCTGCAAGCTCAACCTCCTGTTAATGGAGATAAAGATCTTAAGCATAGCATAAAGGTGTCGGATGAACTTAATGGTAAGAACAATCTTTCCTTTCTGTTTAGCCTCCTCCTAAAATTGGCAAAGAGTGCACTTAAAGTTTGTCAATTTCGTCCATATCAATTTCATTATTTTTCAAGTTTCAGGAACTCATGGAGATAGCATGGACATATCCAACCCATTACAACAGAAGCTCCAAAAGAGCCTCAAATCAAGCAAACAAGAGGTGCTAACAGAAAGTGAAAACCACCTGAAGCAAATACTTATGAAGAGCCAATTGTTCCTTAACACAGCAGAAGCACTTTTCAAACTGGATGTTACTAATGGAGATCTTCATGCTAGCGGTCATGTCTATCAAGAAGAAAACAGCAAGCTTACATTAGAATGTGGATATGAACTGATGAGAAGAAAAGGAAGGAGGCAAGAGCTCATTGTTCAGCCTTGTGCGAGGGTCTCAATAAGTTTCATTAATATAGAAACATTTGATGGGTTGGTCATGGAATTGCACAGAGACTTTGAGAAATTGAAGTTGTACGGTAAGAGTGGGAGAGAGGAATGTGAAGCCGAAGAGTACCTGCCAAAGATGCTCCAAATTGATGTCCATAACAAGGAACCAGACTTGAATTCTATGTGGGATTTGGGTTGGAACGAAACCATGTTTGCATCTATTGAAACAGATGGGATTATAAGGGATGTGGAGATGCACATGCTCAATGGACTGCTAGACGAGATTACAATAGATCTTTTCCCTAATTGAGTGTTAATTCTCATTTACTTTTACAAAGAACAACCTCAAATTTCCCAAAAACTTTGCTCTATCTTCCAATTTTAATCAACCCCACCGAAAAAAAATAAAAAAATAAAAAAATTCGCTTGGCCGTTTTTGGTTGTATATTGGATAAGCTATACTGTAATTCTGAAAGAATCTATCATATTCTCTACTCCAATTCTGTTTTTCTCTTTCCATACTCTATTTGTTATCCAAAATTCTCTGCTACTAATTAAAATATGTCTTACGTACTCAAAGTCGCACACTGTAATACCATTTTCATCATATTATGCTAAAGCGAACCTGATGATGCTTATTGCTAAAAAATTACCCCACAACCTGCAGTGCATCAATGTCTCGACCTTTTATGCTCGTGATCTTCGCTTAACTTCTAAGATTTAATTTGATTCTTGATCTTTGCTCTATTTCTCATTTTGGGATAAATCAATAAAACGTGATATTGCTTTAGAGATTTGAACATACTATGCGCTACGATTTCCACTTCAACGTTACAGAGAATTCCAAAAATTTGGAGAGCAAGAGGACTTGATGGCAGGGAACTAGATTTGCAATTTCTGAATCACGATTATTAAGGGCCACGGCCCCATCATGGCTCTGTAGCCAGTAGCTAACTAATAAGATCGATCGATATGTGTGTAGATAAACACTCGTCAAATTTAATATATGAAAAAGAAGAAGACAAAAAATCAATTAATTCGTGCTAGCTAGAGAGTGCCTATGTATACAATAGGACACAAGTGTGGATCTAGAGATGTTAGCAAATTTCAAAAAATTAACTTGGTAGAAAGAAAATTTTTAAATATTGTTCTAAATTTTAATGATTTATAATTATGAGATTTAAATTCAAGATCATTGTTCCAAAAAATAATGATTTTATAATCATTACCTTCATGTAAAAAATAAACATTAAATTTTAAACTTATTTATAAGTTAGAAGTATTATTCTAAAAAAATTGAATAAAATAAAAGTAATTAAATAGCATATTACAAAATCAAATGAGATAATTTTTTTTAATAATTAAAATATTAAAAATAACAAATTAAAATTCTATTAAGTTGAAAATATAATACTTATTGCAAACTTAAAAAGCAAATATATATGGAGTAGATTATCAATAATTTAATATATAAATATATAATAAAATTTAAATTAAATATTACCAAAACTACTATATTTATTATCTATTACTTTATAAAACATCATAAAATATATTATATTCATGATAAATGAAAGATTTAAAAGACTTAACATTAAACTTATATATTCTATCTTTTAAGAGTTCGCTTAATAAAAAGTTAAACTGCTCTAAGTTCAAAAAAAATGTATGCTTTTGAGATCTCTTTAAAAGACATATCACGCATAAAGATCTCCGAGTTACCTTAAGCTTGAATTGGTCTAAAAGTGATAAATAGTGGTGCATGATTGGCTGGAGTTTGAAGGTTTTGAGTAAGTAACTTTGTTAGCTTTTCTAGCTAGTGATCACAAATAAAGAGAAATTATGACTTTGTGTGTGTGTGTGTGTGTGTGTGTGTGTGTTTACAACAACGTGCTCAAAGAAGCAAAGCAATGGGGGCAGACAAGCAGGTAATGGGAAAGAATAATTAAATTCGAATGTTTTAAATCATATTTTCCATTGCCAATATTTGGATGTTACTTGGGCACCACTCATACCAAACTTTTAAAGTTTGGCCACCTTTTTTGAGCTTTGCTTTGGTATATCCTAAATAAATTGTATGAGAAGCTCTTTTTTATTGTGTTATTCCTTGCTTTTTTATGTTGCTCAAAGCTTCTTTTTATATGCTGGACAATGATTACCCTCTCCAATGCCAAGTCTGTTGCTTAATAGGGAAGTAAAAAATAAAAATGGCTTTAATTTAGGGTATGGGCTTGGCTGAAGACCTATGATCTAACACGGCCAATATCTTTAAAATATTTAAACTTTATACTACTTAATGGTTTTTCTTTGGCAGGATTTTCTCCTTGACTTTTTGTGAAATAATTTTAGCTTGTATAGACATTACTGACCGAGAGAGAATTTGAACTAGACAGAAAAAGGGGGGCAAAATATCTAAAAAAGTTAATATTGCTATTGTGGGAGTTCTAGTAGGACCACCAGTGCTATTATACTTCGATTTTTATTGTTTTTTTGCGATTTATTGCACTTTAGCTTTTAAGTGCTCGATCAAGGGAAAAACTTTTTGAAGTGTGTAATTTTTTTTAAAAATTTTATTAAAGTGTGAATTGATAGTGCTATATTTTAACAAATAAAGGGAAATTTTGAAAAATCTAATGTTTATCGTATTGGATTGGCAAAATCATTTAATAAATTCCAAAAAAAAAAAAAACTATATTTTTCTTCAAAACTAGCAGTATCCTAGTCTTTAGTTAGAAAAGTTTGATGCCATAAAGGTTTTAAATATAAAGGCTTAAAAAAAGGCATAAGAAACTTAAAATAAACATTTTGGAAAACAAAAGCAAAATAAGAGAATTAATACAGCATTATGGCATATCATTAGGTTCAGTGTGAAATCCTATGAAGAAAATTTATCATCTTTATAATATTAAATACAATTTATTTCCCACTCCACAAGAATCACTAGATCAGTATTCTTGTTTGCTTGTAGTTTTAGGATCACGGATTGCGGCACAGTGTGTGTACTTGGAAACCTACAAAATTTCAATAAGTCGGATTCGGACCACGTGCAGATTGAATTATGCTTTTAATCGACAGCTCATGAATCCCTCTACATCCAGCGGTCTTCTAACGGTCATATAGAATGGGTATTTACGTCACTTCAAACACATACGATTAATTTTTATTTTATTTTTTTCAATTTAAGACAAAAACAATATAAAATCCCAAACTAAGCTAATTACCAAAAAAAAAAAAAACTATTTACGAGCACAAAGTCACAAAGAAAAGCATTTCTCTCTTTTTTTGGTAAATAAGAAAAGCATTTCTCTCTGGTCTGATATTCTTTTCTCTTATTATATTATTGAAAATTATTAAGACAGCCATACGAGAAACTTCCAGCTTCTGGTTTCCAATTCGATAAAAGCGCGGTGAAACCGTGGAATTTCATACTTGTCAGTGCGTATTACTTTTCACAAAGCAACATAACCCACCGAAGGTTCACTTTACGGTTTTGCCCCCCTGATCTTCTCGCTTCCCTCTCTATTTCTTGCGACTCTGAAACTTAGAGAACACAGAGCTTTCTTCGGCTATGGCGATCATGCTTCCTCTTACTTCAGCTTTTTTCTTGCTTAGCTTCTTACTGGTTGTTAACCTTGCGAGTAAGTTTCAAATTCTTGTTCTTCTTTTTTTCCGTTTTCAATCTTCTACTTTTTCCTAAAATTATTTCTTTATTCGAAGAAAAGAATTAAATAAAGCTCTGTTTGGCAAGAAATTATTTTAATTAACTAAATGCTGTAGGCTTGTTGATTAAATGCTTTGTTTGGTAGCCAAGAAAGCACAAGAAAAGAAAAAAGGAAATTTTAAATCCGTTCAGAATAGAACGTACAAAAATTCAAAAGCAGTTACAGGGTTTATATTTGAATTTGAAAACTACTGAAAGTGAAACCTGTTTATTGCAGACTCCCAATCATTCATTGGCGTAAACTATGGCCAAGTCGCCGACAACCTCCCGCCACCATCAGCAACCGCGAAGCTACTCCAATCCACATCGATTCAGAAGGTTCGGCTGTACGGATCCGACCCGGCCATCATCAAAGCCCTAGCGAACACCGACATCGGAATCGTCATCGGCGCGGCGAACGGCGACATTCCCGCGCTCGCATCCGACCCAAATTTCGCCAAGAACTGGGTCAACACCAACGTCGTCCCCTTCTACCCGGCGAGCAAGATCATCTTGATCACCGTCGGCAACGAGGTGATGACTTCCAACGACCAGAACCTGGTGACTCAGCTGGTTCCGGCGATCAAGAATGTCCAGGACGCGCTCAATTCCGCATCTTTAGGCGGGAAAATCAAGGTATCCACAGTCCATTCCATGGCGGTGCTCAGGCAATCGGAGCCACCGTCTTCTGGAAGATTCCACCCAGATTTGGACGCGGCGATGAAGGAAATGCTGGGGTTTAACAACGCCACCGGCTCGCCATTTGCTATAAATCCATATCCTTACTTCGCTTACGCGAGCGATTCGCGACCCGAGACGCTGGCCTTTTGTCTTTTCCAACCCAACACGGGGCGGTTCGACCCAAACACGAACATCAACTACATGAACATGTTCGATGCCCAATTGGATGCGGTGAGATCCGCCTTGAATTCGCTGGGCTTCAAGAACGTTGAGATCGTGGTTGCTGAAACGGGCTGGCCCTACAAAGGAGACAGCAACGAGGTGGGCCCAAGTTTAGAGAATGCCAAAGCCTACAACGGTAACTTGATTGCTCATCTTCGTTCCAAGGTTGGAACACCACTCGTGCCAGGGAAATCAGTGGACACCTACCTCTTCGCCCTCTATGACGAGGACTTGAAACCTGGTCCTGCTTCCGAGAGAGCTTTTGGGTTATTCAAGCCTGACCTTTCCATGACTTACGACGTTGGCCTCTCCAAGAGCAGTAACCAGGTCAGAATCGTAATTAATTCATTCATTCATTCCTTTCCATGTGGATCAGTAGATGTGGGTTTATCTATTTTTTTTTTTTTTGGAAATTAATTAAACTTTACATTGTTTCAGGCTCCTCCAGATCCAGTAGCTTCACCAAAAGCCCCGGTGAATACTCCATCACCAAAAACCCCAGTTAATAATCCAGCGCCTAAGCCCCAGAAAACAGCCGCGTGGTGTGTGCCTAAGACGGGAGTATCAGACGCTCAGTTGCAGGCAAATCTGGATTATGTTTGTGGGCATGGGTTCGACTGCAGTGCAATTCAACCTGGCGGTGCTTGTTTTGAACCAAACACGGTGGCATCGCACGCTGCTTTTGCCATGAACCTTCTCTATCAAACTGCTGGTCGAGATCCGTGGAACTGTGATTTCTCACACACAGCCACAATCTCCTCCAACAACCCCAGTAAGTTTCTAGCTCTGACATGAATCACCATTTATATAGAAAAGGGTAGCTTTTTTCGAATTGTAAACAGGAAAGTCTTTTCCTTTTCTCTTTTGCAGGCTACAAGGGATGCGTTTACCCTTCTGGAAGTACCTGATAAAACGTAGAGACTTCAATTGCTTTCAGTGTTAATGAATAAAGGTGTGCTGTTGGTCTCTGCGTTTAGATTTGCTTTTTAGAAAATGTTCATGTTCTTATTGTTCTCCTCACCCGTGGGCAAGGCATCATCTTCATCTTGTTAGTTAGGAATGTTGATTGTTTTTCCATATGCGTATAAATTTATATAGGGGTGGTTTGCGATGCTTGTGAAAATGTTGATATGTAAATTCACTTCGAGGTCAGGAAATTTTTCCTGCGTCTATATATGGTCTTTAACTGTAAGAGCAGTAATATATGGTCTGTAACTGTAAGAGCAGTAATATAATACCATTTGTAAGAGATGTATGTGGTTGGTTCTCAAATTCCTATTCGGAATCTACCTTGAATTCTCTTGCAAATGTTCACCTTATCGTATGATGTGATTGCCAATATGTTATCAAAATGTAAAAGCTCCACTCTGTGTTCCTGTGTTCCCTAAGGAGGAAAATTCATCTTAAAAAAAACTTTTCCTCGCATTTTTATTTCTGTTTTCCATTTTTTCTCTTCTCCTTCAATTAGGGTACATTGGGACAAAAGGGACAGGGAACAACAAAATGTCTCTCTTTGGGACCTTATATATATGTGTGTGTGTGTGTGTGTGTGTGTGTGTGTGTGTAAAGAACAGTATATACTAAAAGCGTGATGCAATCTTTTTTTCTAATTTCAAAAAGTAAAAGTATAAATAAAAGTCTCGACCGTGGTTACATAAATTTAAATAATAATAAAAATACATAAAATTTAATATAAATAAGTAAATAAATTGCGAAATGGCAAACTTGCGGTCTATCTCGTTTAACGGTAAATGATGTGTCCAAAATCAAAATGTGGGTTGGTCCATGTAAGGTCACTGTGGAACCGCTTAAACCCAGCGATTGTAAGAGGAGGTGTAGAGGAGGTGCGGACCATTTGATTGGTTAAATTCAAATTTCGGTTGAAAGAGGTCAAAGTATTTCCAACAAACTTGGATCCGTTATTGTTTGAACTTTGAATTGCGGGGCAATAGAGGAAGGTAGAGAAAAACGGGAAGGCCGAAAATACGAATCTGAAAGTAGAAGAAGAAAAATGTCGACTAGAGAGAGGGAGAGGGATAGGGATAGGGATCTAGAGCTTCTCATACCAGTCGCAGCAGGAAGCTCTGAAAATGGAGGCTCCAAATCCTCCTCCTCATCGCCTTCACCCACTACGGCCGCGGTCCATCACTCTAGCCGAGAGGTCTACTTCTCTCTTTAATCTCAGTTATTTATTTTATTTTATTTTTTTTGAAATTTGCTTCTGGCCTTCTATTCTATGGAAAAGAGGAGGAAAATGATGGATGATATATTGCTGATTATTGGGTGGAATTTCTAAGCATTCTGTTTTATTCGCTTATATCTCTCTGTGAAAAAGTCAAAATATAATTTATAATCTATTGTGAAAGAATAAATATTCAGATTCATGCCAAATTTATATTGAAAATAGCAGAAATAATTCTAGAATCTGCAAAATCAAAATTTTCGTCATTTACAGTCAATCAACTTCAATATACTTATCCTTGCGTGCTATTTTTTCCTTCAGACAATCCGTATTTATACTAAATAAAGTTTTTCTGTTTAGGCATTCTCTAAAGTCATTAGGAGTTGGGCTTCGAAAAAGTTTATGACCGGATGGTAAGCTCTTCTATGTTCAATTGTCCATAAACACACATATTCATAGAATCATGCTATAAATCTCAACTATAATTTTATGGAGCCTGAAACTCAGTTTTCTTTTCTGATTTTTTTCTTTTAGTTTTATATTTGAGATTGTTTTAGAGTGTTTTAAATCAAAATTGGAAAAAAAAATTAATATAATATTATTGTTTTTGTGTTTTTATAGCATTTTTTTTCCTATTAGTTTAAAATAGTTTTAAACAATTCTAAATACTGTAATAATAGGAAAACAAAAACAACACCAAAAAAATCTGAATAAAAAGATAACTCCATAGTCCAGCTCCATAAAGTCTTCAACTGTTGAAGTTTATATCAAATCATTATATATACAGCTGTTAATCTTTTTGGTTTGGGGTCGCTGCGGAAGGTTTGGTGTTGTTTGGATTAGTCGTAGAATTTAAATTTTTCAATGAAATTAATATTCTTTTTGTTGGCTTAAATAATTAACAAATAAAAAAAATTAACTTCCTTTCTAAGAAGAGAAGACTATAATAGTTAGTAGTTGAAAACTGGTTGTTTTTTATTCGTTGCTTCTTTCCTCAGTTTGATGCTTCAATGTTTCATCCTGTGGTGAGAAATCTAAATTTGGGAGTTGTTTTTGCACTAAAGTATTAGGATGCTTGTAGAAGCGGTTATATTGCCATTATGCTATTTTTATTTCTGTACTAATGTTGGAATTGTGTTACTGGAATTTGGATAACCTGTAATTCGCTATTGGGACTTATAAGGGCATGAAGCACATGTTTTCTACATTAAGCAAGATTATTTTAAGATTTCCTCCACAGATGTCCATACAAAGTTACTAATTGAAGATGGTTTTGGGTGCTGGATATGCATTGTGATTGGAATTGAAATAATCAGATTACAGGGTAAAGAAAGTTGGTTAATTCTTACTTCATGAACCGCATATATACAATAGCTTTTATTTTCTCTATGACTATACTAAAACTTTTTTTATCTCCTTGTGTTGTGCAACAAATTTAGCATTGCTGATCCCAAGTCCAGATATGGAAGGGAGTTAAAATAGGTTGAGCCAATGTAAAACTTAGTCAAAGCTTATGAACCAAAATCCTGAAGAAAAACAATTCAGGTAGCCACCGCCAATTAGTTTGGATGAAGGCGTACTTTAGTTTAAACTGTTAAAAAATATATTTTAAGCTACTGAAATTGTTCATGTTTACATTACATTGGTAGAGATTTTATTTCAGAAATGTGAAAAGACTTGTTAAAAATATCTCTTTGCAGTGTCATTCTTCTTCCGATAGCCATTACATTCTATATCACGTGGGGTTTCATTCACTTTGTTGATGGTTTCTTCTCCCCAATCTATAATCATCTAGGGATCAATTTTTTTGGTAAGTAGGATTTATTAATTTATGTTTCAGATCTAAAGGAGCAAACTTTTTCGAGTTTTCAAAGTTGTCAAATCACCTTTTTTTTTGGTTGAGCTGCATGAAATTTATCATTTCATTTTTTTCATAGCATTACTAACCTTGAATGAGCTCCCCAGCAGAACATTTTTCACATCACCATCTTTGAACTGAATGAGAAATCTGATTAATTTTCTAGTAAGATCAATTTGGAAACAAATACTAATGTCTATGCATGTTTTCGCCTAGTCTATTAACCATCTTATTACTTTTACATGTGAATTGTGCAGGTCTTGGATTTATTACCTCCATCACCTTCATATTCTTAGTTGGTATTTTCATGTCATCCTGGTTAGGAGCTTCTGTTCTCTCTCTTGGGGAATGGTTCATCAAGAAAATGCCCCTTGTAAGTTATATATATTCAGCCTCAAAGCAAATAAGTGCAGCAATATCACCAGGTACTGACTAAATGCAGCAATATTCTGCCATCATAGTTTCATGGCTCTGTAATTCACTCAAAAATTTCACATTTTCTTTTCAGATCAGAGCTCTAATGCCTTCAAAGAAGTGGCAATTATAAGGCATCCACGTATTGGGGAGTATGCATTTGGATTTATCACTTCCACGGTTATTCTTCAGAGAAGCACAGGTGATGAAGAACTCTGCTGTATTTATGTGCCTTCAAACCACCTCTATATTGGAGATATATTTCTTATCAGTTCCAAGGACATTTTACGACCCAATCTGTCCGTCCGAGAAGGAATTGGTATAAACTTTTGTGATAAAAATATTTATAGCCACAAATTCTACAACTACAAATTTTAAGGTTTATTTGGACTTTGGTGTCTATGTGGCACAGAAATTGTCATCTCAGGAGGTATGTCGATGCCCCAAGTATTGACTGCAGTGGAAGCACAAGCCATTCCTCCTGGAATAATTGGCAGCTTTGCAGTCTCAAAAGTATGATGGTGATTTTGCAATAGAAAAAATGTAGTTCACTTGTTTTTGTGTCTGTTTCTACAAGCTTTGCCCTTAAGATTGTTCTGGTGCTGATTCAGCTAGTGTTTGGTATTTGTACAGCAATAGCCAAACGAAGTGCCCTGGAGAAGTCAAATTGTAGAGGGTCAAAAGCCGCTAATCATAACGAGAAATTATGAGAATGAAGAAGATACCACAGCAGAAACCTGAGGTGAACAAGTTATATGCCCCTTTAGAACAACCATTAAAAAGGCCAAAATAGATGGTAGTTTTCATTTATTTAAATCGGATTTTATACAAAATTTTACATAGTAAATGCCTTATTTATTGTATTTACAAAGCCAATTTTGAGTGAAAATCGTGTGAATCGAATGGTTTTCAGTTGGACAATTATTATGTTTAGATTATACGGAAATTATATAGTTTTTTTAGATGATCAAATGTGGATATGACTATATTTATAATATGTTTAACCCAAAAAAAAAAAACATTTAAGATGGTAAAGAAACTTTTTTTTTTTCTCATGATATACTTTGTGTGTTTTTTTTATTTTAGTTTTTATTTTATTTTTTATTTTGGTGTACTTAGGTTATATTTGGAACGTGAATTTAAGTAGAAACATAATATATATATATAATAACTTTATATTCCAAGGTTTTCATTATATGAAAGTTAGAAAAAAAAAACAGTATTGTTCTAACTAGCAAAATATACGAATATTTTAAGTTTTACTATGTATAAAGAAAATGAAAATAAACGTCCTGATAAATGCAAGGAAACATATTTTCTCCTCGTAGTTCCTTTAATTTTGATGTTTCTGTTAATGGTTTGGTGCCCCAGCATTCTTTAGCTAAGTAGCGTTGGCCAAGCTGGGTATTGGTTTGTAAGGTTTTTTTAGAGGTTTATTTTTGTGCTTAATGCAGCTTAGTTTTTTTTTTTTTAAATAAAATTGTCAATAGTGGTGATTTTCTCCCATTGCTGTGTTTATAAAAAATGGCAACCAAGAAACCCAGACCCCATTGCACCATTTTACTACTGGAATTACGCAACCCAGACACTTCAGCCCTCAACGCACAGTTTCACTTAAGAATTTAAAATCATTAAAGGTGCGTCGCCTATTAAGAAACTAGCCACTTTTTTTTTTGGTTAAAGAAAATAGCCACTTGGCTCAATTCGGCCTTCCTATATAATTTTTTTTTTTGGTAATTAGCCCTTTCCTATAACTTATATATAAATATATATATATTTGATAATAAACTTATATATATATTGGTAAAATATATATATGCAGTAAGCTGCCTGTTAATGAGTAGATTTCATTTTTCCAAAATTTGTCGATTTGCTCGAAAGAAAAAAGAAAAGGCCATAATACTAATTATTTTTACGTTTATTTATTTATTTTGACGTCTTAAATCGATTTATCAAATTTTCAGTTAAAGGGTCATTATCAATTTATCAGTTCAGGCTGTCAGCACCCTACGAGCCGTTCTGTTGCTAGAGTGCGTTGGACAGGTTCAAACCGGGCCTACAGTTCTCCATGGCCTTTTTTTTGGCTAAAATCAGGTTCAATTTTTTTTTTTATATGAAAACATGGCTGGGGCATAAACATCATGGGTTTGTATGCTATGTGGCATAAAAAAATTATTATTTAAATTTAAAACTAATGATTTGATTTTTAAGTGCAGAGAAATATAAAATTGCTTTAAAATAATAATGTGTATAAAAATTATTATTAATTTAATATATATTTTAATTTTTTTGAAAAATATTGATTTTTTAAAGAAATTTGATTTTTTTAAATAACTTTATAATGTCAAAAGAATTTTTAAAAGTAAGACATTTATTAGACAATGGTTAGACCACATTTAAAAAGTGTATTTAATTCAAAATTTAATTGATTGAAATGCAATTATAGATTTTAATTTATTTTTATAGATTGTTATGGAATTCACAAAATTTTGTACAAAATTTATAAGAATCTTCATGAAAAATAAATAGAATTTCATTTACAATTTTTTCAAAATCCATTTAAATTTATTAAAATTCATCATTTTTTAAAATTTTTTAAAGTCAATGACTTTTTAAATATTTTTAAAATTTTAAAAAGTCTTAATTGAATATACTTAAAACATCTCCAATGGACTCTTTAAAAGTATTAATTTTTTTTATTTTAAAAAGCAACTTTCAATTTAACAACTCAAATGAGAAAGTTAAAATATATAATGAGATTTTACTTTCCAAATGTAGATTGTCAAATATACTCTTTATATAAAAAAGATTAATTCATATATTTATTGTATATACAATTTTCAACACACATTTAATAATTTTATTTAATTTTTTATTTTTTATTTAACAAAACATTTTGATTTATTGGATTTTTTCTATAATATTAAAAAAATATAAAAAAAGTGAATTACTTATTTATTAGAAAATAAAATGTAGTAATAAAAAATATGATTGGAGTTAGATAAAAAAAATTATCCTCTATTTTATTAAAATTTAAAAAATGCACGATTAAATATGCTCTTAAATTTTAATAGACCTTTAATAAAATTTATTAAAATTTAAATTAAATACATCTTAATTTGTAACACTTATTTAAACTGAATATCACTAAATTTTTAAATTTTTTTAAAATATAATCAATTTTAAATTGAATATATTTTATTATTAAAAATAATAAAATTGAAAAAAAATAATTTTAAAAAACTATATATATTATTTGGAAGCGTGGCCGTCCACTCCAGCATGGCTCGTGTTGTATGGTTTTATTAAGAAAATTTTAATATTAAAAATATAAAATGTATATATCCGATCAAACCCGGCGGCTCTTTTCAGCTAAAAAGAAATCCAGCGGCTATGAATATGATGCCGCGTGGAATATCTTTTTTACCCCTAACGAGTGACTGGTGACTGTGTGAGTCTCGTGACGTGCTAGCCCGAGGCAAACGACAGTTGGGGCTGGGGAGGGAAGCTTCTCACTTGTTTTTAGTACTTCCAAAGACTTCATCTATATATCCATCTTCTTCTCTTCTGTCCGATAAAAAGTAATCGTTTTTCTTTATTTTCAGCGGGTTTCTCACTTTCAGGTAGTCCATTAGTTTTTTTTTTTTTTTTTTTTTTTTTTTTTTTNCATTAGTTTTTTTTTTTTTTTTGTTCTCGTCCTTTCAGTTTGCTTTGTACATTTTGTTGGAAATATTGTTTTGAATACAGCACCGTCAAAATCGATGTTGAAAATTTCTCTAAGACGATCAATTTGATTCTCTGCTCTCTTTTTCCCCCCTTAAAAATCTGGTTAAATGATCGAAAATGATTTTGCTTTAGTCTCCGCTATCGAGTTGATAAAAATATAGATTCTGTGCCATTGCTCTTGATAGTCGGTTATTTTCTTTCATTTTTGTATGATAGGCTCCGTTTGGTGCTAAGAAAATTGTTTTTTCGTTCATATGGATTTGGTTCTGTTTATCATTTTATTGCGTTTACTTCTTTTTTCCACAAATCCTCTGCTTGTTTGGTTGCGTTTCTTTTACGCCAGATTCTCTCTCTCTCTCTCTTTCTGTCTTTTTTCTTTTTTTCTTTTTCTTTTTCCTTGAAAATCTGGTTAAATCATAGACCAGGATTTTGCTTTGCTTTCTTCAAGGATATTCAGTTAAAATTATATAGACTCAATGCCATTGGTTATTAGGAAAATATTAAAGGATGAAAGATTGAAGTTTTAAATTTTAGATATTTTTATAATCTGGAATACAGGATGGTAAGGAGTTCCAACTGTAAACCACAACGTCGTTGGATTCTCGTTTCTTTGGGAAACATGACAATAAAATGTAAAATGAATCTACTACCAGGAAAAAAAAAAAGTGTAAAATGAATCTCCTCTAACTATACATCAGTCTTCTTGGCAATCAGACAGAGCTCAAAGGAGCACTGTGGTACTTAGGGCTGATTTATAAGCGTGTTATATGAGGATTAAATAATTGATTCCGGAGATTGATATGGCACACTGGAGGGTTTGTCATCCCAATCTTGGTTTTCCTTAATGAGTTGATGTACGATTAGAGGATTTTAGTTTTTTTTTTTTTTACCCAATGCTGCAAGAAAAAAATTGTCTAATTCTCGTACTTGTGTTAATGAATCAAACTTGTCTCAGGGACTTTGTTGTTGAAGTGCTTGGCTATCAGTTTAAATGGCTTCATCTGCTCTGATATGTGACACTGAGCCTTGGAAGGACTTGAAGGTAATTGAGATGGCACCTCCATCAAAGTGTAATGTGAAATTATTTTAAATTTGGATCTAATGTCAAATATGCATCATTATACAGGCGCATGTTGAGAACGTTGAAAAGACCCATTTACGTGATTTGATGAGTGATGTCGAGCGCTGCCAATCAATGATGGTGTATGATCATCCTGTTGAACCTTCAATCTTCTCCAATTTTATTATATATGTTCTTGTTTAGAACTGTGCTAAACATTAAGTATATCAATGATTTTGTATTAAATATATCAGTTTTATTATATAAGAAGCTTAAGCATATCATATGTCTATGCAATAATTTGTAGCGAATATGATGGGATTCTTTTGGACTACTCACGGCAGCAGGCAACACTTGAAACCATTGGAAAGCTCTTTAAATTGGCAGAGGTAGCATTTCCAAACCAACCAACCCAACCCCCCCCCCCCCAACCCATCTCTTCTTTTTTCTTTTTTGCCTCCATTATAGGGCAGCAATTGGATTTACAGTTTGTCTAATCATTATTTGCAAAATGCAGGCAGCAAATCTCAAACAAAAGATTAACCTCATGTTTAGCGGAGAGCGGGTGAGTTTAAGTTTATTTTAAATATACACACTATTTTTATTTTATTTTATTGGTTTCAGTATTTAATCTAGCAACAATTATTAGCTTTTCATTTGAAAGCTTTTAAAATATTTACTGTAAAGTTAAAATTTGTTAACTTCTGACATGAATATTTTGCATTTCCTTGGGTCTGTCTTCAGATAAACAGCACCGAGAATAGAGCAGTACTTCATGTAGCTCTCCGTGCTCCTAGGGACAAAGTTATTCAGAGTGATGGGAAGAATGTGGTCCCAGATGTCTGGTCAGTTCTGGACAAGATCAAGGAGTTCTCGGAGAGGGTCCGCAGTGGTTCGTGGGTAATGTACCAGAAGCTTTCAGTTATTCATTTTGGAAATATGAAACTAGAAATTCTCAGACAATAGAAAATTTTGGTAGGTTGGAGCCACGGGAAAAGCACTGAAGGATGTTGTGGCTGTAGGAATTGGTGGCAGTTTCTTAGGTCCTCTGTTTGTACACACTGCTCTTCAAACAGGTTGCAATAATTCATGCAATTCATAGCTCCATAATGCATATATTTTTTCCATATTCTGTATTTATTTTTTTTATTTAGCATAGTAAGCTTGTGTAAACAAAAACTTCCATAGCATTCATGGTTTTCTGATGACAACTTACAGATCCAGAGGCTATTGAATCAGCAAGAGGACACCAACTCCGTTTGTAAGTGTTTATTATAATGCTAATTTTTTTGTTGTACTATGTATTTATGGAATAAATGACAGATAACATCATACATTATAGCTTATTTTTGAAGCAGAGCTACTCTCATAGTGACATTTGTTTCCAGTTTAGCAATGTTGCTTTAATGCCTTAAGCTCACAATTTAGTTTTGATAGCAGCTTCTTTGTTTTGGGGTCAACTGGACTGGGACAATGAGATGTACTCAAATCTTTTTTCTGTACATAAATCTTGGATAAGGCATGCACAATTTGAATATTTGGACAGCAACCCATTTTTAAATGATATTTTTGGATTTTGTGAAATAGCTTTTTCACAAAAATTTGGTTGTGGTGGGGGAGGGAGGCAGTATAGTTCAGATACATTCTGTAACTTTAGGAAAAATAACATTCAGCAGGCAATGAAACATTTTGTGGGTCACCTAAGAGGTTCAATATGTCATATCTCATACCCTAGCAGAGATTCCTTGGCATTATTTATTTATTTTTATGGACATTTTCTTCCAGTCTATGGTGTTGTATATTGGTTTACATAATTAGTACTCAATGAAAATTATAACATATTATCTTTTGTTCGCCTAACTTCTTTGTGCTTCTGCTTGCAGTCTTGCTAATGTCGATCCCATTGATGTAGCTAGAAATATCACTGGGTTAAACCCCGAAACTACCCTTGGTAAATTATAATTCTGTGTTTAGTTTTGTTGCCAGGTATTGCTGTCAATAAGAATTTTTTCATGGTTTCTTATTGTTGGGTTGTTCTCTGATATTTGCAGTTGTGGTAGTTTCAAAGACTTTTACAACAGCTGAAACTATGTTGAATGCTCGGACCCTTAGGGAATGGATTTCAGCTGCTCTTGGGTCAGTGCAATTGTAACATAAATTGACAGCAGTTGGATCTGGATTCAATGAATAACTCATTATTTTGTCAAAGTGATGTATTGAACTCTCTCTTTCTCATTATTCAAATGTTATTTTCAGGCCTTCTGCAGTTGCAAAGCATATGGTTGCAGTCAGTACTAATCTTACGGTAATCATTTCCATTAATTCATTTCCATTAATTTCTTTCAGTTGTGTGATGGCTTTGATGGTATCTTTTAGTCCACCAGAGTAATTAATATATTGTAGTCAGCACTATTCTTACAGCTGCATGTGTCTTTTGATTGATGGGTTTTATATACTAAAAGGTTGTCGACTAGTTTTATGAACATGGGATTATAGTTCTTTTGCAACATTGCTAACACATAGGAAATATATATAGTCTCGAGCTGCGAAATTATTGCTGTTTCTTATAGCAGAGCTTTTATTTAATCTGAATGTCTATTAAAATAAAAAATCCTTTTTTTTTGCAAAACAGAAGGGGAAAAGAGAGAGAGAGAGAGAGAGATGCAATGAGGTCTTATTCAACTATAACTTATGCATGGGCATTTATATTTCTGATTTGTATATTTTATGGGGATTGGAAAGGTTAACGCATAATCATCTCTAGCATATAAGGATCATGCATTATTGAGATGGGGTATAATACTAGGATTACAATCAGTCTAATCATCTCTACCAGATAAGGATTATGCATTATTGAGATGGGGTATAATACTAGGATTACAATCAGTCAACCTTGAGCTGTTTTGATCCCTCCTTTGGATATATGCTTTGTTTATGAATATGATTATAATCCATCAGGATTTGACTCTGGAAGTTCTTTTCTAATCATGTAATTAGTCCATTCTCTTTTATATGTAAACCTTTTTTTTTTTTTAATATATAAATTTCTGATGAACAGCTTGTAGAAAAGTTTGGTATTGATCCTAATAATGCTTTTGCATTCTGGGACTGGGTCGGTGGCCGATATAGCGGTAAGTGATTTGTCATTTCCTAAACAAATTTTCATTTGACTAATGTCTGATTGGTATTTGAATTGGTGGTTGCAGTTTGCAGTGCAGTTGGAGTGTTGCCTTTGTCTCTCCAGTATGGTTTCTCAGTTGTTGAGAAGTATGTAACTCTTAGTTGCTGCAGTTCTGGTGTAATTGATCTAAATTTGTGATAGTTAGATTTAATTGCTCTCCAGCTGTTAGTAGTACAGATTAGTTAGAACATTTGAATATGTTTCTCGATCTAATGGAACCTAGCCACCTGGGGAAAAAGGAAGGCAAAAGTTTGTGCTTTTTGGTCCGTTGTTTAATGTGAAACATTGAGATCTGAGTCTAATGGCATGACAAACAATCTAAAGCATTTTATCCAGAAAATTTTCACTGTATGCCGAAGGTGGATTAATATATGTTTTTTTAATAGGGGCCCAATTGTAAAATAAATGCAGTTATTTTTGTTAGATGTAGGTATTGGCTGTTAAGAGATATTTTCTTGTCACTGATTCATAACTAAGAGAGAAAGTGAGATAGCCCTTACTGCATGTAGCATATACAACTGAAATTGAAGAATATGATGTATTTTTATTAATTGCTTCATGAACTAGGTGCTTATATCCAAAAAGTAAAGTTCCTGTTCTCTACCTATTTGAATGCTCAATTTTTCAGTCCTACTAAATGATTTCATTGTGTGTTGAATATAATGTTCTATTTTCTTGCTTAAAGGTTTTTAAAAGGAGCTTCAAGCATTGATCAACATTTCAACTCGGCACCATATGAGGAAAATATACCTGTAAGTACTGGGATATCATAAAATTAATAAGTTTACTATTGTCATTGTTCTCTGTTGCCAATCAGAGGTAGCAAGGATGACATGCTGTAAGTAACAGAAACACCTGTGTACAGAACGGATCTCAATCTCATCCAAGAGGATCTTGTCATTTTCCACACAACTTAGTTATTTCTTCAGGGTCAGGCTTGGGGGGGATCTTTTTTTTTTTCTTTTCTTTTGTTGTATTTTTCCGGTTTAAGGAACTTCCTTAAAATGCCCTTTTGTGTGCTAAATTAACAACCCTAAACCTAGGCCATATTGTTAATTCATGTTTGGGTATATGTTATCCTGATAGTTCTGAATAGGTATACAGTATACTGGATGGTAGATTTTGGTCATAATATAATTGGCAATATGTTTATTTAATATTCCATCTGTTTGTCAGGTGCTTTTAGGCTTGTTAAGCGTATGGAATGTTTCATTTCTTGGGTATCCTGCAAGAGTGAGTATTTACATCCTGCTCTAGTGCTTATTTTTAACTGCCGTTCACTAAGAATTCTTGAATATTTTCTCTATATCATCCGCCTTGTACTGAGAGTTGCAGTATTTCTTAGGCCATCCTACCTTACTCCCAAGCACTGGAAAAGTTTGCCCCACACATTCAACAGGCAAGTTTACCACATCTCTCTGTTTTTGTTCTATATTAGATGCCCTCATACTTTTCATCACATTCCCCAAATGTAGGTTAGCATGGAAAGTAATGGAAAAGGTGTATCAATTGATGGAGTTCCACTTCCCTATGAGACTGGTGAAATTGACTTTGGGGAGCCTGGAACAAATGGTCAGCACAGCTTTTACCAATTAATTCACCAGGTATCTATAAGTTTTATCCTATATTTATCACATTCATATGACTGCTAAAAGATTTGAATAATTGCCTTAATATCCTTCCCTCATTTGGTGGGTTTGTTTCTATAATATTCATCTACTATCCTGATCAGTTTCAGCCTGCCTTTTGTTAACTTATTCATAATTATATAATAGAGCTTCAGTTTCTGGTCATCATGAAGGATCATGGAGCCTATACGAAACGTAGATAGCAATAATTTTTTTTTCTAAGCTTAACTTTAGTTTTCAATGCGGTTTAAGCTGTATTTCTTAATCTTCCTGTGGTTCTTCCAGGGGCGCATTATTCCTTGTGACTTTATTGGCATTGTGAAGAGTCAGCAACCTGTTTATCTGAAAGGTACCTAATCTCAAAGAGCTGTTTTTTTATATATATATTAAAAAGAAAAAAAAAAAAGAGAGAGAAGAAAAAATTGTACTCTATTGTTAGCTCTAAATTTTTTAGTTTGTTGTAGGTGAAGTGGTGAGTAACCATGATGAGCTCATGTCTAACTTTTTTGCACAGCCAGATGCCCTTGCATATGGGAAGGTAGGTTTTCTTGCTCCTTTGTGGATGTCTCTGTATTCCATTTCATTTAAGGTACTTTGGGGAATGAGTCAATTAAATATTTTAAATTCCATTTGGAATCTCATTTTGCCCCAGCAAACATCCACTGGCCCCTCTTCCTAACTGAAAGTAATGGTTGCCAGAGTGAATTACTTTTTAAAATAAGTTGAATCTTGTATGAGGTCATTAGGAATTTCAGTTTGCAATCTAACTCCGACAAAAGCAAAAGTAAAATTAAAAATAAAAAGAGAAACATTAATTATAGAAATTAGAAAATTAAGTAATTATCAAAAAAATTATTGCTAATGCTACAACATTAAATACTACATATGATTTATGATGACACATCCACCAGTGATCCAAATTTTAACCAAAAGTCAGTTTTTGTAGACAGCAGAACAGTTGCAAAAGGAGAATGTACTGCAGCATCTTATTCCTCACAAGGTGATCTCCTCTCAGCTTCCATAATAGTGCGAATTCAGTAACTTTTTTTCTGGAGATCAGCTTCCATCAAGAGCAGACAGGTTAAATAAATAGTGCTAATTCTTAACATTTTACAGACATTCTCTGGAAATCGACCTTCTCTCAGCCTTTTGCTTCCATCGTTGAATGCTTACAATATTGGACAGGTATGGGATTTCTACTGTGCTTTTTATTAATTAATTAAGTTTTCTTTATGCATTTGTTTCAAGTATTTAAGAAACTCAGATTTTTATACTTAATTGTAAGTTCTCTATAATGATTTGTTCTAACTGATCACAAGGCTTGTTTCCCAATTTGAGCTCAAATTGAGATCCAAACATTTTAGTATTCAATTTTCGACATTTTCTGCTTTTCTTTTACGAACTGGATTTCTTAGGCATATCAGTTCCTCTTGCTATTTTCGTTTAAAAAGTTGTATTACAGACTGCCTGATCCTTATATCATTTCTTGTCTGTATCCAGCTGTTGGCAATCTATGAACACAGAATTGCTGTGGAAGGTTTCATATGGGGAATTAATTCTTTTGACCAGTGGGGAGTTGAATTAGGGAAGGTCAGTATTGCCGAGGGATTTTAATGAATTTCCTCTACAACAGCACTAGCTTGCTTTTATAGAGTGAAAATTTCATTGTTTTTATTTGTATAATGTCCTTTTTCTTTATATGTTTTGCACTTTGACATTACCTGCTGACTTGAACTTTCCTTCTTTCTGAAATTTCTCGATATTTACTGTGTCATTCCATGTTTGTGAATGCAGTCACTAGCTACTCAAGTTAGAAAGCAACTTCATGCATCCCGTACCAGAGGAGAACCTATTGAGGGCTTTAATTTCAGTACCAAAACCTTGTTTACAAAATACCTACAGGTACGCAAAGCATCATTATTTTGAGAGGAAATAAGAAGTATGCGCAATTGTGTGTTTATTTATGTATGTATAAAAATAAATAAATAAATTGAAGCAATGACAGAAAAAACCTAATAAATTGGCACACTCATAGAATCTGCAAAATAAAAATGGTGTGGATCTATTGTATTGACCACCATGGTAGCCGAGATAGTGTTTAGTTTAGGTTTGGAGATCAAAGAGAAATCTCTCAGATGTGAAATTAAAATAACTGAAATGCAATCCCTACAACTAAACTTTACTTTTAGTTGTAGTCATTGCAACGGCAAAATATGATAGTGATGGTTTCAAGATATGGTAGGCTATTTTCTGACATGGCACAGTTCTTGAGATTAATGCTAGGATTGTTGCTGAATTATTATTATTATTATTATTTATTTTTTTGGTTACTGTTGCTGAATTATTTTTTTTGTTGGTAATTTGAGGTAGGCTTATTTAAACTTGGCAGTAACATTATGTTTTACTTGGCAGGCAAGTTCAGATGTTCCTTCTGATCCTCCAACTCTTCTACCCAGGATATAGTCATATGGAAGATTTTGTCTTCTGGACTTTTCCTTTTGACAGTCATGGTATTATAACCTCACCTATCTATTCCGTGGACTCCACGCACTTAAATTAGCTGAACTTGTTATGCTTATGCTTGCAATTTTCCTAATGTTAATGCATATATTTTTTACACCTTGCCACTGGAATATGGAATGCTTGGATTGAATTCATTTTGGGGGAAGCGATTCCAACTTTGGTAAATGCCAATCCTAAAAAAAAAAATAATAATATTGAAAAAGTTAAAAGTCATTGAACAAATTGACGTGGGTGGCCACGAAGAACTATATTAATCTTCAATACAGAAAATGAAATTTCAAAAAGTACGTTCCCAGCAACTTTGTTTTCCCGAGCTTGTTGCCATTTTTTGCTCTTCAAGCATTAACAGCACCTTCTAAATTAGTTTGAATATAGATGACACATTCATCAAAGTCCAAACCACCGTATAAATAAATAAATATTCCAAAGCGCATAGGGATAATAGATTTGACATTTGGCTAGCCAGGGTTATGATGAGATATATGGAGTATGATTATGGCAACTAGGAATGTGGAAGAACATGATAAACTATTTCTTATTTCATTGCTGCCACTTTTTTTCTTCACAAAAAAACTTGACCCCATCATGGTCTCTCCTCAGTCCTCTCCTCCTCCATTTCCCCTTCTTGGCTTTGTCGCTCTGATTTTCACATACATTGTGATTTGCTACTTGGTTATTGACTTGGTCCGGGAAGCTGAAGAGGACATCGATGAAACACCCTCGAGCAAGGATGAAGAATCTTCAGGCTTATCCCTACAGGAGTTGCAGAAAGTCCCCTGTTTCAACTATGGAGTCGGTGGAAGCTTGGTTTGTGCGGTTTGTTTGGATGGTATTGAGGATGGAGAAAAGTGTAGGATGTTTCCTGTTTGTTCGCATGTATATCATGCCTACTGTATTGATCTTTGGCTAATCAGGAAACTCTCGTGCCCTACTTGTCGTGCACCTTTGAAGATCACTGCTAGTTTTGACAATGTTTAATCACACCTCCAATCCAGAGGTACATCTTAACCCACTAATTTGCACCTTCATGGATTATACAGATTGTATTTGTATTTATTTATATTCATTTTTGTTTTCTTTTTTCCGGTGAAATTTAAAGTCTTGCTGGCCACCAAAAATAATATTCTTGTCAGACAGATTCAGTGACTAGGTAAACATAGAAAATAAATGGTAAGGTCATTAAAATCAGGCAGAAGCTATCATACTTGAAGCTAACAAGGAACGACCATAATTACCAAAAAAAAAAAAACAAGGAACGACCATTTTGGGAACAATTTGCGTTACTAGTGGGGAATCAATTAGACAATTCAGGTGCTAATTAATCAAAATATGCTTCTCATAGAGATTTATTCATCCCCTGCCCATAAACCTGCGCAAAAATCAAAGTCAATGGGGATTTGTTGGGGGATTTAACTGTTGTCCAGACGCTACTTCATAAATATTCAAAATCTGCTTAACTTTTAAACAATCCTCCATGGTAGGCCGAGTAAAAACAAAAGCGTCATTGGCAAAAAACTAATGGAAATAAGTGGTGCAACCCTTGCAGCACGAACCCACAAAGAGAGACCTCTCTCCGAATTCAGAAAGCTAGATGTAGGACCATTAACCAAGAAAGAAAAGGAAACCATTGAGACACATTTCATCACCCAACGAATCCAACCCTCTCATCAAACCCCAGTCTAGCCATCATCCCCGATTCCGTAATGCAAAAACTGTTTCAAAAGCTGCCATATTGTTGTCCGTGATTTGACAAGGAGAGACAAGAGCACTCTGCTTTTCTGAAATAATAAACAGCACTGCCTCCTTTAACCTATTAGCTATCGCTTTTGCAATAGAAAGTGATGGAAAAACGTGTGTATCAATTGACGGAGATATCGATTTTGATCAATTCAGGTGATAATTAATCAAAATTTGCTTTTTATAGAGAGCTTTATTCACCCCCTGCCCTCAAAACTACATAAAAATCAAATTTCGATTTGCATTCTGGGTGAGGCCGGGTTCTCGTTATGTTCTAAAATGACAACAATCTAGAATCGGTTAGAGCCGCTTATGCTAAATTAATTGGTTTTTGATCAAGAAAGATAAAATTTGGGTTGGATTCCACGATGCATAAAACAGTAGTCATTTGTTTATCATCATACTAGTTCCAAAACTATAGCACTTAAAAGTGTATACCAGTCTTTCACCATCTGTTAGACAAAATTACTCAAAAATAAGCAGCCTAACTATTCTCTAATCCCAAACGAGATAACAGAACATTTACATAAAAGAAAATTTACTCTGAAGAAGATGTTCAGACGCCTGTAGATCCGAATCCTCCGCTTCCCCTCGCAGTTGAATCCAAATCCTCGACCTCCATAACCTCAGGAGTAATGATCTTCTCAATAATCAGCTGTGCAATTCTATCGCCCACCTTCACTTCGAAGTCCACCTCCGAATGGTTGAACAATATCACCCCAACTGGACCCCTGTAATCAGCATCGATCACTCCCGCTCCCACATCGATCGCATGCTTCCATGCCAAGCCCGATCTCGGCGCTACAAACAAAACAAAAATCCCATTAAACTTCTAAAAAAAAAATCACATTTCCACCAAAAACAGTGAAAGAAGGAGACATACCGATTCGTGCATAGGTTCCTTCAGGAACTGCGATGCTCAAATCAGTTGGAACCAATGCTTTTCCTCTAGCCGGAACTTTAATCTCCGTTGCACTGCATCATAGTGTGAAACCATAAACATTCAGATTACATTTCATCGATTTAAGAAGTGGGCGACTTTAGAAATCAAAAGAGGGTATGCGTGTTTTACCTGGAAAGATCGTAACCAGCAGAGAGATGAGAGCCTCTCGAGGGCAATATAGCTTTTTCAGAGAGCTTTTTCACCCTGAAAAACGGAGCTGGGTCCTGAGCGACAACTTCTGCGGCGCCGTTTTGGTCTAACTTGGGAACCTTGGATGCTGGTTCCACGACTTCAGGGATGTGATTGGCTGCGTCTACATGAGCCATTCTGAGAAGACGAGGGAAAAAACTGCGGCGATATGGGTATTTGCAAATGGCAGATTTTAGGTCGATAGAAATTGGGTTCGATTTAAACAGCGAAATTGCCGCGATTATTGGTCCTTCTCGGACTCTGGCGCCAATTTTTCCCGCCATTTTGCAAAATTAGGGTTTTGAGACTTTTGAGGCCCGATTAATTGATCCCCTCGGTGGCACAGTAGTATTGTTGCCGAGTCATCTGGTGTAATACCAAAAGAATATCATGAACGGAAAAAATAAATAAATAAATATAAGTTTCCACGAACAAAACGCAAAAAGCCTACAACGTTATGTCTCTATGGCCTTGGATAAATAAAAAAATATGTGCATACTAATTTTTATATATATATATATATACTTTTTCTATTACGAATTGGGACAATTTTATGCAAAAAAAAAAAATTAATAAGGTGTGAAATATAAAATAAATTCACAATACCTCATTTCTAAATGCTAATTAATTTGTAATATTTGTTCTTCCATTTTATTAGAGCATTTTTAATATATTTTTTAAAAAAATTATTTTTTCAATTTTAAAAAATTTTAATTTATCTATTTTAAAAAGTTTCATTATTTTTTTAGCTCCAACACATTTTCTAAATTAAAAAATTAAAATAGATAATAAAACTTAGTTATAGAAAGCTAACTCCACTTTCTATATAAGGATTTTAATGTATTTATTATTGTTCTACAATTTTTGATGTACAATTATAATTATATTTTATTTTATATTCTTTTTCTTTTATATATATATAAAATATTTGCTAGTTGTATATTTTATATGTTGAAAAATAAAAAATTATGATAAAAAATTCTATTGAAGTTAAATAAAAAAAATTATATTTTTTATTTTATAAAATTTTTAAATATGCTATTTATTTTAAAAATTATGCTATTTAAAATAAATAGCACTATTAAAGATGTTCTTACAATATTTCATTTGGAAGTATCAAACTTTGTGAAAATTTAAAATTATATGGGAAAGTGAAATTTTCTTGTGTTTTTATGATGTTCGTAAAGTGAAATTCGTGGGTTGAAAACTAATTATGAGAATATGGAAAGGTAAAGTGAAGTGGTTTCATCCTAAAAATGGTATTTATTAAAATTTGGGAAAGGAGAATGAAGTGGTTTATCCTACAAATGTGTTATGAGATTCCTGAAATTTATTTTTCTATATTTTTATTTAAGACAATTTTACCTTTAATTCTAACTGCGAATTAATTTAACTTATAAATTCTACTATTTTCTTTCTAACTAAACCGCGCGAAAAACTTAATTTCAGAAAATCAATTTTAATAAACTAATTTTTATACTAATTATTCTAAAGAATTAATTTTTTCCAAAAATTTATTTCTTTCCCAATAAGGCCTCCAAATTTTATTACTTTCCATACGAGGCGTAGAGGCAAAATAAAAAAACAGAGCTTAATGTTGAATTTTAGACGTTTTGTTTTACGTACGAAGTTGCACTTGTAGGCTTGTTGCATTTCTAATATATAGTTAGGTTGCTTCAAAAAAACATATATATATATAGTTAGGTTCTTCATTACCAAAAAAATATATAGTTAGGTTTTTGGCAAACCCATAACACTTGTAGCATTGTAAAGACTTGCAAACCGATGACAAACAGTGTTTATTGGCAAGGCTGAGTGGCTCAATCGCAAAATAATAATAAAGTCAGAACTACAAATATTTTGTTTTTTTTTTTATATATATTAGAGCAGGGGATTTGAATTTTAATTTTTAAATATTAATTTTTACTATTAGGACATATTGTTGTGCTTCATTTTTTTGTTAGTCTTTCATCTCCACGTGCAATCCCATAATATTTGGTAGTTTTCAGTTCAGTTTTGTTAAAATATTAACGTATAAGGCAATTAGGTCCAGCAATTTTTCAGTTTGATTGCAAAGTGGTTAGAGTTATAAAATATACTTAACCAGATTATAACACATAGCATGCGATGAAAAAATGTAAATTTTTTAATGATGAGGGTTAGATCCAACTTAAATATTTATTTTCCAACACTTATATTTTCACACATATAATTTAGTCTAAAAATATTCACAGTCCATATACAAATAACCTTTTGAATATATAAAAAATAATAATAATAACTATTTGAATGGTACCAAAAAGCGAAAAGTATGTGTTTATTTTTAAAAAATTTATTTAATAATATATTAATTTGGAAAGTAGATTCAATGTAATGGATAATTATTTTTAAGACTTTCCTTGTGGCATATATTATAAATGTTCACCTTATATGTATAGACCTAATTGGTATACAGTAATAGCATTAAATTATTTAAAATAAGTTAAATGAATTGGATTAAGTGTAAAAGTAATTGGACTATAATTAAATTTCGTGGAAATCATTGTAACGTTGCATATCTAACGGTTCATAAGAGTCCAATACCAAACTCCCTGTGCAATTTTGCCAGAGCTATACGATATTTTTATAAAAGAAAAGATGTGGTAATTAACTTATAAAATGGTCCACATGTAACAGAGTTTGTAGTTTTAACATAGAGCATATTTGAATATGAATTTTTGTTTATCCGATATAAAATTTTATAATTTTGATATTTATGTGGGATAAATATATGATAATTTAAAATTATTTTGCAATAGCATTATATAAAAAAATGATATTTATCAATGAATTTAATAATTATATATTTTATTAACATGTTTAGATCATACTAGTTTAGTATTTATTAGCTTTGACAATAAATATGTCATATTAATTTGATATTCATTGTATATATTATTATTAAAAAAAATTAAATAATATTTATATTTATTTATACAACATGTCAATTTTTATAATTTATATTTTCATAAAAAATGCTCTAATATTTTTAAAATGGTCAAAATTGGATGAATGTATAATTTTTTTGAAAAAATAATAGAGCATTTTCATAGTTTTGTTTATTGATAAACATTTTTTTTTCTGCATTAGATAATCTCTTAAAAAAATAATTTCAAATGATATTGTGCAAACGTTATGCAAAACTGATGCGATATAAAAAAATATAAAATAAGAGTTATAAAAAAAAAAACTATAGAAACTCTATTACACAGTTTGACTTAGTTATTTATTTATATTTATCTATTTTTCTTAAACAAAAAGTAACACTGCATATTTATTTTTCTTTTTCATCTTCTAACCTTTCCTCCTAGTACGAAGCTATAGATGAAAACGGTGGTTTTGTGAAAACCTAAAATAAGATAAATAAATATTGAACAGATTTTGAAAACTGGATTTTTTTATTTTTATTTTTCGTCTAATCCACATGTATTTTGTCAAATTTTCAGAAGCCGAACTTCTTTCCATTATTTCTTCATCCATCTCTTTAGCAGATCCAACCAGAAAAATCCACCAAAATATAATAAACTTGGTCGTTGGATTGCTCAAAGAGATCGAAAAGTGTACCCAATGAAGCAACATAAGAAGATGACAGTTTTCAAAAAAAACTCATAATGTACAAATAAAGGTTGAACAAATTTTAAAAAAGGCGCTTCTTCCATTTTTTTTTCCTTTTCGTTTTGAATCCAATTTTGGTTTCTAATGCCCACTTTAGTAAACCAACCCATCACACTATCTTTCTCACTTGATGCCCACATTTCTCATCCTATTTGTTTGTTTTTTAATTTTTAATTTTTAATTTTAATTTTGAATTTGATTATAAACCTCTAGCTCTCTATCTTGAACAAGCATAAATTTATGCCTATGTTCTGGGGTGGAAAATAAACGAATAAACTATTGGTAAAAAAATGAAAATTATTTTCAATTTGATTTTTTATATGTTCTATAATATATATTTTTGTGAATGAGTTTTTTTTTTTTTTTTTTGCTGAAATGAAAAAAAATCTACCCGTAGCAGGGTCATAGGCTAGTGAGTGGATCAAACTCATGCGTATTTTCAACCCAGTATGAGTCCACACTAGAGGCCCATGTCACTTGAAACTCACTTTCATTCGTGCGGTAGCAGCGGAGAGCAATACTTGAGTCCAAATGGAGCTACTAAGATTCGAACCTCAACTTCCGAACTCGCAGGTGTGAAGGCTTGACTGACTCCTATTATTGAGTTACACCTTTAAGTGCTATTTTTGTGAATGAGTTTGTTTTCAAGTTGAACATTTAATTGATAAATGGGTTGTTGGTTTGGCAGAGAGAAGCTCAAAGCTTAAGGGCTAATGTGCATTTTTATATAAGGTACCACTATGCGATATTAAGAATAGTGTATTTAATCAAAACTTTATAAGACTTTTATGAAGTTGAAATGTTTTGGTGTATTCGATATAAACTTTTAAAAAGTAATAGGGTATTCAATCTATATTATTAAATTTTTTATAAAAGTTATGAAGTATTTAATTAATATTTTTTAAAAGTTTATAAAGTCATAGTGTATTTAATTTACTAATGTCTTTTTAAAATTTGTATAAATGAAAGATTTTTGTAGATTTTTTAATCAAAAATATAAATTTTAAGCTTATAAAAAATCTCTCACTCTTCTTCAAATTTTTTGTAGACTTTTAAAAAAATTTTAAATGATTCCAATTAAATTTATATTATATATCATTTTTTAGCTCTTTCATTCTCATTTATTTTATTCTCCCTCTTCATTTCCTTCTCAATTGCAAAACTAAAGTCTAACAAAAAAAAATTTGTTATGGATTTTTTTATCTTCTCTTTATTATATATTTGTTAATAATTAATAGTACTTTTATATTTTATAAAAATGCAACATTTGATTTTTTTAATATATAAATATATCAAAGTGTAAAAAATTTGTGAATTGGTTTGAAAAAAGACCTAAATGACTATTTTTTTTATATTTTTTTTATGTTCATTTACTTTTGCTTGATATGAAAAATAAAGTATCTAATATATTTTATAATTACTAACAAATGAAATTAATTATAAATATCATATACTATTTTTGAAATAAATTTTGCTTATTGAGGTAGTTTATATTTATATATATATTTTAATTTATTTTGCTTATATAAAAGTCTTTAAACATGAAAATTCGTTCAGAATCTGTAAAAATTATTAAAAAAAATTTATAAAAGTCATTTAAAAAAAATTATAAAAATTATTCAAAATCAAGTATATAAAAATAAAACTTTATAAAAATTTATAAAAATATATTAAAATTTACAAAAATTTTTGAGTTAAAAAAATATGCAAAATTTTTTTAAAATTATAATTGAATAGAGATAGACCCCACTAAGTCATGGGGCAATTTTCTAACGAAAATCGCAATTGCATGCTAAGACCAGTGAATATATTTTTTTTAGATTTTTTTCTCTCTCACATTTTATAGAGAGAGAAAGTTAAAGAAGAAGAGAAAAATGTTTGAACAAAGAGTTTTATGGGAGATATAAAGATTGAAAAAAAAATTACTCAAAATGTTATACATCATAGTTAATTTCATTTTAAAAATAATTTATTGTCTACTAAATAAACATTTATCATATAAATATCAATATTTTTTATATTTTTATGCCACATAAATTATAATTAACAAAACCATTTAAATGCTTTTATATTGATTTTTGTTTTGAAAAATAAATATTACAGTAGTTTTGTTTTATTGAAATCAAACGTTCTGTAATTAATTACCAAAAAACGGTGTGTAATTACTATTACCGAGCATAAAGGAATAGTTTTTTTATAAACAAATTTTACAGTCCATCACTATTTAGAGATTTTATTTATTTTTATTTTTTTGTGAATTATTCATAGATTTTATTACTAGTACAAATTCGATGAAATATTCGATTTATATTTAAAAAATCTAGCTCTCGAATCAAATATTGTCCTCATCTCAATGGAAATTTCTTATTATTGTCCAAAAAAACAAAAAAAGAAAATCAAATTATTTTCTTCCTCGGGTTATCAATGATTTATTATCCTCCCTTGGATTAAGGTGGTAGGGTTTTGGGGATAATATCCACCCACCAATTACTCGCGCTGTCACGATCCTCGTATTCATTTTGAACCGTCCAATTATTTATTACTAATATCTGCCGTATCATAAAAGTTTTCTCCATCTCGGGCAGTTTATTTCCGAAAATAATACCCCAAAAAAAAAAATTTCATTTCCGAAAACGCCCTTGTGTTAAAGTCGTTTAGTTGCCCTTAACATGCGCGGAAAGTTGTACAATGCGCACCCCTTTTTTTTTTCTCTTCAGATTTAATGTGTTGATTTTCCCGAAAGAGTATACGACGGGAATCGCGTATCTAATGCGGAAGAGCTTTCCAGTGTCGCAAAATATCAGTCAGTTCCTTCCACGTATATTAGCGTGGTATACACGTCAGTTTACGGCGCGTTTGGATAGTATCCCCTGAACTATCAGTACTCGTTTCTACAGTGATTAGGGTCAGACATACAAAATCAAGACCGTATAGCTAACATGCGCCGGTAGTGTTATCCACTTTAACCTACCCCTATCTTTTTTTCATTTATCTGCCTTTTAGCCCTTTAACCTATATTCCACACTTCCCGTTTTCCTCCTCTATTACGCACCTCATTGAAGCGCAATCAAAAAGCAAAAGGGTTTCTTTGCCTCTCTCTGTAACTCTCGCCGATCATCCATGGCCACTCACTCCAACTCCGATTCCCGCCCCCACCTTTCCGTCACCACTCCTCAGCAGATCTCCAAAGGTATTTCTCATTCTTCACCTTTCGGAGCTGTAACTGTCTTCGATTCCTTACTTTTGCGGTCCGTCTTCCCAGTTTACCATCAAGAACCCTTGCTTTTCCTCGAGATTCGACTATTCGCGCTCATTTCTCGCTGTCTTTTTTATATTGTTGATTGGAGTTCCTCTGCCTAACTGAGCTACGGTTTCGATTTTCGTATTTAGGGTTTTGGCTTTCTTTTAGTAAATGTGATTATTTGTTATCTGTTATTCCTTAATTTATCATGCCTAAGTTCTTGGCTCATTTTTTTAAAATTTATTTTTTTATTTAACGAGGAGCGAAATGATAGAAAACGGTTTTGAACTGATTAGCTTTATGGGTTTTAGCTGAAGCACGATGAGCATTTTTCTTTTCATATTTTTATTACGCATTTATGCGTGCTTTTGCGTTACCTGTAAACATAGTCTAACTATTTTTCTGGAAGTTTCAAAGTTCATATTATTTGAATTAACTGCGGTCACTGGTCACATTTGGTTATTTATACGGCTAACCAGTCTGTTTTCATCGTGATTTTATAGTGATTATTTTGGGGCCAGAAAGATTATTAATTTTCTCGTTGCTTTTTGGTAACGCTGTCTGCGTAGTCAGACTGTTTTAATTTCGGTTTACGTTATCTTTTCAATGTGATAGTCATTTTGGTTTATTATGAAAAATTACCTAAAGTTATACGTGTTTTACAGTATTTGAGGTATTAAAACCAGTGTATAGGTGTTATTGCCTTTGAAACTTCATAATAGAAGTCTGATTGAGTTAGGTTTCATGGTACATTAAATATATGTGGATTTTCAAGTGTACGGGGCAGCATGTTTTCTTAAGGTATGCAACCTAGTGTGCAAAAAGTATCATTAGCTCTGAGTCTTTGTTTTTTGGATTGAGAAAAGATGTTCAATTTTGTTATAGCTTTCCTCCATTTTTTTTTTTAATTTTTTTTTTGGCTCTATTTGGTGTTGAAATTGACCACATGATATTTTAGCTCTTTACCAATTTACTGTCAGTCTACTGGTGGCTTATTAATCTTTTAGTTCACTAGATATTTTTATCCAAATTATTGCTCTGGATTGTTTCATTTTTTCAAAATCTGATTTATGCAGATGTTCAAGGATCTGACAATCACAATCCTATTCCACTTTCACCACAATGGCTTCTGCCGAAGCCAGGGGAGAGTAAGCCTGTAACAGGAACTGGGGTATGTTATTGTGGCTTTATTGTCCATAACTTTTCTAGCTTGCCTATATACATGCTAATAGTGAATAGAAGTTACAATCTATAATGAAAAAGTTACATAGATATCTTGTCAGTTACTATCTCTATATTTGTCATCAGCTTGTATTCCTATCTTATTTTTCTGTAAAAAGTTTGTGATGTTTCTTATATATTCTGTTTTTAAAGTCAACACAGGAAAATATTTTATCTTCTTTTGGCTACCTTTTTATTTTTTTTGGTCTGGTTGATAAACGCAGGAATACCCTCCTGGCTCAAATCTTTCTTATGGAAATCGCTCAGATGTCATTAAGTCATCTGGAAATGGTGAGGAAATTAGTGAGAACCAGAGGAAAAAGGATGTGTTCAGGCCATCCTTGATGGATATGGAAACAGGACGGCGTGACCGCTGGCGTGATGAAGAAAGAGACACCAATTCCTCCATTCGTAAAGATTGGTGGAAGGATGGAGACAAAGATCTTGGTGATACTCGCAGGGTGGATCGATGGACAGAAAACTCATCTGCTAGACACTTTGGAGAAGCACGTCGTGTTCCTTCTACTGAGCGGTGGACTGACTCAAGCAACAAGGATTCCAGTTATGAACAACGACGCGAAAGCAAATGGAACACGCGTTGGGGACCTGATGATAAAGAGTCAGAAAGTTTGCGTGAGAAGTGGACTGACTCTGGCAAAAATGGCAATTTGCATCTTGATAAAGGGTCATCTCATGTTGCTCATCATGGAAAGGATGAGAAGGAGGGGGAATATTATCGACCATGGAGACCCAACTCTATCCAAAACCGAGGAAGGGGAGAGTCTCCTCATAACCAAACCCTGACGCCGAACAAACAAACTCCTGGACATTCATACAATCGGGGACGTGGGGAAAATACACCTTCAACCTTTTCTCTTGGGCGTGGAAGGATTAGCTCTGGCGGAGGCACTGTAAACAGTATCTCTGCTCATTCTCAGTCTCTAGGAACCTTATCAGACAAAATTGAGAGTGTCCATATTGAGCCTCACCAATTAAGATATAGTAGGACAAAATTGCTTGATGTGTACAGGGTGGCTGATATGATATCCTTCCAAAAGCTAGTGGATGGTTTTGTAGATGTGCCTTCTCTTACACTGGAAGAACCAGTAGAGCCTTTTGCACTTTGTGTGCCGAATACTGAGGAACTGGTAACTGTATTTATCGACTTATTTTTGTGAACAAATTCCTGATTTTTCAGTGGTTGATATGAATAAATTTCTGTTTGAGTAGGCTGTTTTGAAGGGAATTGACAAAGGGGATATAGTGAGTAGTGGAGCACCCCAGATGTCCAAAGATGGACGGAACCAAAATGATTTTACACAGCCAAGACGAACAAAGCTTGGTAATTCCACATGTTCCTTTCATATATTAAAAATTCATGTATGCTTATTTTCAAGCTGGGGATTAACATGTGACTATACTGGCTTATTCCAAACAGGTAGTAAGGAAGATGTACCTCATACTTTTGATGATTCTAAAGATGAAAGTGCTGCTGGTTCAAAAAGTGGTCATTTGAATTACCCAGATGGTTCATCTTATGAGAGGCAGACTATCCATGATGGGTTTAACCAGAAAATGGAAACCATGCAGGATCAAAAGACATATTCAGGTAACAAGCTCAAAGCAGAAGCTACATTTATTCCAAAAGAAATGGTATAGAAGGCCAGTTTACATATAATTCAATTACACTGCAAAATTGATCATGGATATATTCTGAATGAGCATGAAAAATAGGTCTTTTAATCAGAGTTAATGTCATTGTTATCTTTGTAATGGAGCTCTGTGTTATTTAGCTGCCTAATGCATCTTTAACTTTGAATGGTTTGGGCAAGATGACAATTCTCTGGAAAAGATTTCTAAGGTTTATGTAGTTTGAGCATTTTCTTTACTTTGATTTTAACTGTTTGCTCATTCTCTCTTGTGTCTAAATTTCATTTAAGTTGCACGTATGGTGCTAGATGTATAGATCATAGGATTAAAATGCAACATTTGTATTTTAATGTGCAAGAAAGTTTCTCCAAATGTAAATATTTTCCCACAAAAGTTTTTTATGTGCAGCTTTTAAAGAAGATGTTGGTCCTTTTAGAAAGTCTGATGAGGTGCCCATCATTAGGGAGTCAAGCATGTCAAACATGCAGGAAAGTGCTTCTACTCATTCTAGCATTCCATGGAGAGCCCAATCACTGGGAGAACATTCACATATGGTCTTGCATGATTGGAAAGAGACACCGAATGATGTCAAGTCGAGAAGCCAAGATATTGGCTGGTCGCGGCTACAAAAGGATCTTAGTAGTGAATGGGAAGGTAATTTGAATGATCCATCTTTCGTTAAAGATGAGGCAAAATGGCAAATAAACGAGGGTCCTATTGTTAGGAGGCAGCTGTCTGGAGTCATGGACAAGGAACAGGAAGTGAGAAAACCTCAGCAGCCTTCTCCAGAAGAGCTACAACTTTGTTATATTGATCCTCAGGGTATCATTCAAGGCCCTTTTACAGGGGCTGATGTTATTGGTTGGTTTGAGGCTGGATATTTTGGCATAGACTTACAAGTCCGCTCGACAAGTGCATCCAGTGATGTGCCATTTGCATCCCTCGGTGATGTTATGCCCCATTTACGGGCGAAAGCAAGGCCACCACCTGGATTTGCTGCACCCAAAAATGAAATCATTTCAGATACGGCTAATAGGGCAAACTTTGGTGGTGTTGCTAATGTTCATGCTACTTTAAGTGAGACAGATATAATAAGAAACGAACCTAGACAGAAACATGGCTCTACAACAGAAGCTGAAAATAGGTTTTTGGAGTCACTGATGTCTGGTAATATGAGTGGTTCACCTCTTCCAAAGTATGCTTTCTCTGAAGGTGGGTTTTATTACAACTTTTTGTTCCTGCATAACACGAGGAGAAATTTAGTTCATTCATTTCTTATTTGATTTGCTGTGCCAGGTATTATTGGGTGGTAGCTTATTGTGACTTGAACATTTTATATTTTAATATGTAGGCTTGCCAGGATATGTTGGAAACAATTCTCAGGGTATGCCTCAGACAGGAGTGGATAACCTGTTGGCAAAGAGAATGGCACTTGATCGACATCTATCTTTAACTAATCCATATCCTTATTGGCCGGGTAGAGATCCTGCACCAGTGAATTTGAAGTCAGAGATTGTTCCAGAGTCAAATCTCCTATCTCAAGTGACTGAAATTCCAAGTCAGCCTCCTCATACTCAAAATGCTGACTTGATGTCCATTCTCCAAGGCTTATCTGACCGATCACCATCTGTTTCAAGTAGTGGTGTTGCTGGATGGTCAAATTTCAATGTCCAAGCTGGGTCAGATCTACTGCAGAGTAAAATTGATATGCATCCTGATAAGAGTTTCCCTTCCCAGGTCCCACTAGGAGTCCAACAGCAGAGGCTGCAACCACAAAATCAACCATCTTTTCCAAATCTGTTTTCTCAAGTTGTTGATAATTCACAGGGCATTCCAGTGCCAGAGAAGTTGCTTTCTTCTGGCTTGTTACAAGATCCACAACTATTAAATATGTTGCAGCAGCAGTACTTGTTACAGTTACATTCTCAGACGCCTGCTCCAGCACATCAGATTTCTTTGTTGGATAAGCTCTTGTTGCTAAAGCAGCAACAGCAGAAACATGAGGAGCAGCAAATGTTATTAAGGCAACAGCAACAGCTGCTTTCTCAGGTTCTTTCAGAGCATCAAAGTCGCCAACATTTTGGTGAGCCGTCTTTTGGACAATTACAGGTCTCTGCAATACCAAAAGCAAATGCAGCTTTAGATCCTAGGCTTCAGCCATCACAAGAAGTGTTTCCGATTGGTTTTAATAAGCCACTTCCCAATATTCAAAATGAACTTGCTGCTAACCTTGTGAATATGCCTCCTCAAGTTAACCAGAATATTAGCTATAGTGCAAGTTCCGAAGCCTCTTTAAATCTACCTCATCAGATTTTTGGTAATATTAACCACAGAAAAGGTTGGGGTGCTACTCTTGCAGAACCGATGGATGATGTTCATCATGACTCATTGTCAGCATCAACATTAGTTGAAAGCTCACCTTCTCATGATGTGATGAGCAATTCTACAGAGGAACCACATGTACACAAATCCACCCTCGTTGTTGATGCAACAAAGATTGTGGAGCAGCCACAGGAAAACACTTTTAGAGCTGAGGCAACTTCAGATTCTGCACCTTTAGAGTTCCCTGGAATCCCTGTTTCTATACCATCACCAGGAGCTTTCAGGAGTGAAAAGCCTGTGGTTAAGCATTCCAATGATGTTAAGGTGCAATCTAATAGTGCAGTTGAAGACCATAAGGTTAATAGCGACAGAGGCAATGATGAGGTATGTACAGTGGGGGAGGTGAAAAATGTTGAAGCCCGTGAAGAGAAAAAGGTGTCTGAGAAGAAGTTGAAAAAGCAAAAATCTTCAAGGGCGCAGTCTTCTGACCAGGCAAAGGCTGTATCTAAGACTCCCTCTTTGCAGCAACTGAAGCAGGCTGAAAGTAAAAAGCCTCTTGTTGGTGACATTAAATTGGAAACAGAAATTGTTGGAGAAGCATTATATGGAACATCTCCACAGAGGATGACAATAGACAACAAAGATAGTAAATCTGGAATTTCTAGTGTGGAAATTATAGAGTCACAACAGATTCGAAGGTTAGTGCCAACAAGTGTTTCTGGAGACAGCACTGAACGTCTTGAAGTCCAGGCTGATTCTAAAACAGTTGAGTCTGTTGCGGTCCAGAATACCAAAATACATCCAGGGCAACGGGCATGGAAACCTGCTCCTGGTTTTAAGGCAAAGTCTTTATTAGAAATTCAACTGGAGGAACAGAGGAAAGAACATACAGAAGTGGCAGCGGAGATTACCACATCTGTCAACTCCTTGAGTTTCTCAACTCCTTGGGCTGGGGTTGTGGCCAACACAGAGCCAAAAATGTCTAAAGAAGCTCATAGAGAGACAGGGAATACTGACTTAAATGTTGGGAAACCTGATAGTTCCCCGAATACAAAGAGCAAGAAGAGCCAGTTGCATGATCTATTGGCAGAAGAAGTTCTGTCAAAGTCCACTGATAGAAATGTTGAGGTCCCTGATAGTATATCAAGTCTATCTTCCTCTCAGGTTACGAACACCCTCTCCGAGTCTGTGGATGATGATAATTTTATTGAGGCCAAAGAAACTAAAAAGAGTCGGAAAAAGTCCGCAAAAGCAAAGGGTGCTGGAAATAAGGTGTCAGTGCCAGTGACCTCTGTTGATCTTCCTATTAGTTCAAGCCCTGCTGAGAAAGTCAAAAGCTCTCGACCTGTACAGCAGGAGAAGGAAGTCTTGCCTGCAATTCCGTCAGGTCCTTCATTGGGAGATTTTGTTCTTTGGAAGGGAGAGTCGGCAGCCCCTTCTCCTTCTCCAGCATGGTCAACTGACTCTGGAAAACTTCCTAAACGGACATCCTTAAGGGACATACAAAAGGAGCAGGAGAAAAGGTTCGCCTCTGCCCAGCACACCAACCAAATACCAACTCCTCAGAAATCCCAGCCGACTCCAGCCACTCGCAATAGTGTTCCTTCATGGTCACTTTCTGGTTCATCTCCATCCAAAGCTGCGTCTCCAATCCAGATTAATTCCCATTCTTCTCAGTCTAGATATAAAGGAGATGATGACCTATTCTGGGGTCCAATCGACCAAGCAAAGCAAGAAACTAAGCAGTATGATACTTTTTCTTTCTCTATTTTAACATTTTGTGTGTTTGGTTGTCTACTTTGTATCTACATGATGCTTGTTACATAAAAAACAAAATGTTATAGCTATTTTCTGTTAGCATCCATGATATGTTTTGTCAGTTCGCTAAACAATCTTTTGATAAACTCATATGATGTTTTTTATTATAATTCCAGTTTATAAGTTAATAACTAGTGAGTTTTATCTAGGCTGTCAGATATCTGGCATGACCCCTCTTTGCTTTATTAAGAACCCATTTGTGGTAAGAAATGGGGGGGGGGGGGGGGGGGGGGGGGGGGGGGGGGGGGGGGGGGGGACGATATTGATGTTATTTACCCAAGCAAGAGTGTTGAAAGCCTCTTGTCATTTCTATTTGAAAGTTGCTGCTGATAAAAGAGATGGAATCATGCAATGTTCTTGTGCTCTATAGATTAATATTTACTTGAAACTTCTTGCTCTTTAATTGATTTAACCATGGTATGTGCTTTTGGTGCTAAATAAGGCGCACTTAAAAATATTTTGGAAAATACATTGCACATGGAAGGTGGAACTGGTTATTTTTGTTACTTGTTATTAGTTACTGGATATTTTGGAACTGGTTATTGTATTCATGGATCTGTTTGGTGGCAGACCTAGTTCTCTTTCCCTAACCTTTTTTAATATGAAGAAACAAGGATAACACTACGAGATTGTGGCCTCTGTTTTTATCATTTTGTGGATATAAAAGTTTTCTCATATATATGTATCAGTTGCTCTAATATTGTTATAATGTACATATACTGTGTGATTAGAATAATTCTAGGTATTTATTCACACCTACCTAGAGAGGTCGTGGGTTCGAGACACCGGGGTGGGAAATAGAGGATTTTTCTTGTATTTATTTTATCTTCAATTTAATAAAATTAGTTGAAGTATTTAAAAAAAATAATTCTAGGTATTTGAAGAGACAAGTAAAAGTCTTCTTATTTTGTGTAAGCAGGGCAGATTTTCCTCATCTCTCAGGCCAAAGCAGTTGGGGAACGAAAAATACTCTGAAAGGAATTTCCAGTGGTTCGTTAAGCCGACAAAAATCAATGGGTGGCAAAACTACCGAGCGATCCCTTGCATCCGCCCAAGGAAAAAAGGATGCCATGACCAAGCGATCAGGTAAGCTTTATACCTCTTTTGCATCCATTCATTAAGGATAGTGATTTAAATATCTTCTCTTGTCATATTTTGTCTTGTAGAGGCCACGGACTTCAGAGATTGGTGTGAAAGTGAGTGCGGTAGGCTTATTGGAACAAAAGGTATGTTTATTTCCCTATTTGGATACTGAAAGGTTCTACAAGGAACTGTTTTTAATTCATCAAATGTGGGAAGGCTACAAGATAAAATATACTTCTTAGGTGGCTTGGTTTTCCTGGAATTGAAAATGCCACTGAGAATGATTTTGTACTTCACTGCTTCCCAACCTAAAAGAAGTATAAACACCCATGCAATTTGTGTATGCTTTTTCACTCAAATGTGTGCATACATTTTTTGATGAATAAAATGTGTGCATATTTAGTCATACTCAATCTGTATTTGGACTATAGCTCAATTACTTTTCCTCTGTCTCAATTCAAACCATTTTACTCTGGTTTAGAATGTAGAAGTTTTGACACCATGAAGCATTAGTATATTTTCTTAAAAGCCTTGATAAGTAGTATGTCTTATTTCGTTGCCAGATACCAGTTTCCTTGAATTTTGCTTGAAGCAATCCCGATCCGAGGCTGAGATTCTTCTGGTAGAGAACCTTGGATCCTTTGACCCTGATCACGAGTTCATTGATAAATTTCTCAATTACAAGGAGTTGTTGCCTGCTGAAGTCCTTGAAATTGCCTTTCAAAATCGGAATGATCAAAGAGTCTCTGCCTTCAGTGTTGGAGATGTGAATTCTGCCAGTGCAGTTGGAGAGGCTGACCAAGACACTGCAATGGGTTCTGATGGATTCGTGAAAGGAGGCAAGAAGAAGGGGAAGAAAGGGAAGAAGGTTAGCCCTTCTGTTTTGGGTTTCAATGTTGTCAGTAACCGGATCATGATGGGGGAGATTCAGTCGCTCGATGATTAGGTGTTTTAGAAGGCAGTTGTAAATACATTTTGGCTTAAACTGTTTGTAAATTTTTTTTTTTTTTCATTTAGGATTTTTATTTCCTTCTTTATAGAGCCACAACAGCAGTGTTATTCTATCTGCTCGGGCGATTTTGTGTAACATTCCAATGGTTAAGAGTACTCCGGTCATCGATAAACCCGCGGCATAATCTTTTTTAAGTTAAAAGGTACGCATATTGTTTGTTATATTTATCAGAAGCTTTGTGGGTCTTTTATTTTTAAATTTTTTGTTTCCAATTTTTCTTTCTCCTACCTCCCTTTGAGGTAGACCTGTTTGTAATGCAGTGAAACCGAGGCGAATTGTATAACATGGGGCATATTAAATACACAATGAAATTATTTTTGAAACACGAGTAAGTATGTTTAATAACAAAAAAATGGTGGGCATACGTGAAAAATATTAAAAAGTCGATGGTAAAATTCGGTTTATAACATTTTGATTTTACGAGGAGGATCTTCTTCTTGCCTCCAAATAAGAACAGTCCGTTTTTATTGGGCTATATTTGGGATACAATATTGAAAAGCTAGTTTGAAAGCCTAGGCTGAATCTGCCCATGAGTCCCGTGTTTGAGTAACAATTTTAAGTTCGGATTGGGAAAAGTAAGCAAAAAGAACATTCGTTAGTAGTAGTTTTTTCTTGAGTCTCCATCTGGTTGAATCAAACTGCTTAACAAAAAACAAAAAAACTGCTTTTGAATTTAGTAAAACCGAATTCCATATCCATTTCACAATTATATTAATATTTTCGTCCAAAAAAATAAAATTAAAAACAAAGAAAACTCTTTATCAAGAAGTATTTTATACCACTGGGAGTTTATCATACAAGTACATTAAAACCCACAAGTTATTGGGTTTATTAAAAGAAGGAGATGTATAAAATATACACTTGGATTTACCCTAAATCCTTCAGCCAAAGGGAGGTGGTGCAAGAGTAAGATTTGTATGATTGAGATAAATGTATTAACTAAGTAAAAAGCATACCAAGCTTTGTACCTATCGATATACTACAATTGTGTACTACTCCAGGTCATCCCCATCTTCTCCTCTATATTTAAGCAAGTATTCCAACCACAGAGAAATTAAAAGCTACAAAATTCTAGTTCTCAACTATTCCCAGCTGTAGTAGCAGTAGTAGTATCCTCCTGGCTTTTCTCTGCTTGTTTTAAGCTCTTTCGTGATCCTCTATTGCTCTGTGCACAGTAGCATTTAAATAAAAAAATGTTTATATAGTTCGATTTTGAACGGTTAAATTATTCAATTTGATTAAAACTGAGAAACCATTGTAGCATTTGGAGCACCGTCAAAGTTTATATTCACTATATTCACACACATCATCCCCCCCTCCCCCCCCCCNCCCCCCCCCCAAAAAAAAAAAAAAAATAAAGTCAGATAAAGTGCGTTGTGCACTTTATAAATAAATTCGAACATAGAAATAATCTGACAATAAAGCCAAAGTAATCCCTTTCCAACCTGAAAACTATCCATCTTACCCTCTGTAGCTTATTTTGTGAAAAAATTTCAAAAAATTGATCTGTCTGAAACTGTATATTCAAACAAATCCTAAACGATCACAATCATACGTAATATTTGAGAAGAGGAGAGAAAATCATCAATTCTAATATTCCGTGAAAATCCTAATTTGACCATTAATTGCCTGCCATCTTCAACTGAACCATACTAATTCCTCAAGCACCACAATGAAAGAGAAATATAAAATAAAATTACTCACCGTTGATTGAACTGGAACTGGATCTAGATTGATGGAGCGGATAGACATCTTAGCAATCTCTGAAACGGCAGCGTCTCGAATCCTAGCAACATCATTTGCCAAATTCTCGTAAGCAGCTTCAAATGCCTCCTGCCAAAAACGAGGCAACCGAGCACTGCTGCTGTGCGTGTACAAATCCCACATGTGCTTCACCACCTTCTCTCGCTCCTCCACTTCCTTTTATTTTTATTTTTTAACAAAAAAACACAATTCAAATTTCCATAAATATTTCTCATATTCCCAACCAACACAAAAAAAGGAAAAAAAAAAAAGAAAAAAGAAAAAAACAGAGACCCTTTGCCTGCCTGGGTTGGAAACCATACCAAAATATCAAGATCGTCGAAATTCAATCTTTCAACGTCATCAGAAAATCCGGCAAGGTTTCGGGCGGACCACTTGAGAGTGACGGAGCCGGTAAGCATGGACCAGAAAGCCAGTAGCAGAATCGCCGCTAAAACCCAGAATTTGTAGCGACTCTTGCCGAATACACCACTTTCGGAACTCTCTTTCCTCGCCACCGCCGAGGCTGTCGTTGATGGTACAATCACCGGTGAAGCACATGTGGTTGCAGAGTTGTTTTTCATTTCACTTTTTTTTTTTAAATTCTCTGAATTCCGAGTACGGTTTGGGTGATCCAGCAAAGAGGTGTCGGTAGAAGAAGCAAAAGAGAGAGAGAGAGAGTCAAGAAGGAATAATTATGATTGTATTTAGTATGTGTAGTGGAAATGGATGAGTGGGTAGGTGGGGTTTCAATTAATTGGAGAGAATTGCTAAGCTGCGTGCTTTCTGTTTCCTTCTTCACGCGGGCTAGCTCTCAGCTCTCCATTCACCGACTCGGTTTGACTTCTTTCAACCTCTGAACTCTAACCATGAATCTACTACTGTATACTATTTGCAATAAAATAAGGCTAGAGTTATTTTTTATAAAAAAGTTTTCTAATAAAAATATTTTTATTAGCCTTGAATAAAAAGTATATAGTAAGTCTGAAATACAAAAAATTATAACTTTCCAGAAAATCTGACAAACAAAATCTAAATACAATATCATAGAGCTTCCTCGTATCTTCACCGTCTTCGTCCGCTTTTTTATTCACGGGTATTCTACCTTTTAACAAAGGGTTCACTATTATTTCTAAAAAGCCAAAAAACGAAAGGGTTCACTATCAATTTACGAAAAGTTTGATAACTTTAATATTGTAACTGAAATTCTTTAATAATATGAATATCTTTAAATCCATTTTTCTTTTTCTCTATGACTACCTTTAGCAGAAGAAAAATAATTGACAACTGCGAGAAAATAAATTGAGATAGATCTCATCTCAGCTTTTATTGACAAATGACAAGTAGGAAATAATTTCCCTCACACCGACAAAATGCAACAGTACAAAAACTCTTTAAGTGGTTATGAATTATATCAGCGCAAAATGACGTCATATAAGTTTTCCATTATTGCACTTCATTCATCTATTCTATCCTATCCAATCCATCAACCCGTAAAATGACGTCATATAAGATTTAATTCTAAATTTTCTCCATCCCGATGCCAATTAGATGAAAATGCTGGCCATAAAAGTGAGAGTTAGGCTCAAATTGAAAGGGAGATAAAATTGATTGCACGCCCTTGTCTTCACAGAACGACCAAAAGTCGGCATCTGAATTCTATATGCAAACTCCACGTCGTCATCAAGTCAAGAAAACTACAAATTACGCAACAGGAAAGTGGCCAAATCAAATGGTGGGGTATGGCTGACTAGCTATTTTCATTGCCGACCGAAACAGGTCACTCATTTTTCGTTTTAGAGCTGTGTTTTTTCAGCAAAGTAAGAGGTCCCTATTGCAAATCGGACGCCATATAGAAACTGAACGTGTTAAAACAGTAGGACAATTCAATGAACAGGATTGAACCATCTACGAACAATGACTTGCGCTGCTTAATAATAAATTATAAAAAAAAAATGATTATTACCGATTCCCAATTCATGCATCGCAATCATCTTAGAAAACCAACTGCTAAACATATATATATACATATAGCAGGACACATGCTTTAAGTTTAGAACCACAAAACGAGGTTAGTTACGCTCGCACCCGCAATCAAATCAAAACTGGAAGTCAAAAATCAATACCAGTTGTTAACTTCCGTACCAATTGAGACATTCAGTGTGTATATCAATTACAGATTCAAAAACATGATTCAAATACAAAAAAGTCCAAATTCAAAATCAACGGTCCTTCACAATTGTGGGAATAATACGCATCGCCATTGCAACTTAGGTTTCAAAGAATTTGTAATCTTACTTTTTCACTTTTTATAATAAACAAAACTGAAAACTGAAAGAAAGTACCAGTAAGACAGAAACCAATAAAATATCATGAAGCTGTAACAATATAACGTAATAATAAGAGCTATAACAATACAATTAATTACAACAAATCTGCTCCTCTTCTGTTTAATAAAAGCTACTGTCAATCTATTCGAGCCCTTATCCCTCTTTTGTTAACTGAACCCCCACTTAAAGTAATTTTATTGCTTATGAAATATGCGAGGGGGCTGCTAATGACTTTTTTGATTTTGTTTCCTCTCCACTTTTATCTTGTATTTTAAAAACTCGACTCCTAGGCGTTGCTTGAGGGCTGCTTTGTGTCACGGATTTATTTTTCGACCTTTCAAGCCGTGCTGCCTTAGTTGCTATTCCGACCTTTTGTGTTGCAACTAAGTAAGTCTTTTTGCCTACAAAGAAGAGAAAACTAAGCAAGCAAGAATAGAACATAAAAGTTTGGGAGAATAAAAGTATATTTCTTGAAAGAAAGCTATACAACGTGAATGCTTGAATGCTTTTTTGGATGGTTTGGCCAAATTAGGCCTCCATCTATTTATAGGCAAGAAAAAACGATCCTACGGCTATAAACAATTTGATCTTACGGTGGAGATTAAGTGTCTAGAATTCTCCACCAAAATATCTAGATATTTATATCGTTTTCAAGGCAAAATTAGAGTTTTCCACAAGATTCTAGAGAATTTCACACAACTCTAGAGAACTCTACATTCATCTTGATTCTTCTCTCAAAGTGTAGGGAAAATGCCTACCAAGTGTTTGATTAAATGCCAAGCTCATGACATTCTCCACTACCTATGCCGTCGACGTCTTCGTCGAGCCTTCTTGATGGAACCTCTTGATATGATCTTCAAATTGCCATAATGCACTTGAAGGTTCTCAACTTGCTTCGCTATCGAGTAGTACCTTTCATTTTACCAAGTACTCATGACATGGATGGTTGTCCCTTCCACGAACCACTCGGTTGGCTATAATGTGTTCCACATCCTTGTCATAAGTATTGTAGATGCTCATTTGTGCTCTCTTGGACTCCCCTCTTGAAAGATCTTCCACATCTCCACGGTATGGCTTCAAACAACTTACATGGAAGACCGAATGAAGCTTGAGTGTTGGTGGCAACTCTAGCTTGTATGAGACTTTGCACACCTTCTTGACGATTGGAAATGACCCTTCATATCGGCAGACAAGTCTTTTGTGAAGCCCTCATGTAGACTTGTGTTGCGAATGTAGTATCTTGACAAGCACGAGGTCTCCAATTTGATGCTCCACATGCCTCCTCTTTAAGTCCGCCAACTTTTTCATCTTCTTGGTTGCCTTGTGGAGATAAGATCTTGCAAGATCAACTTGCTCGTGTCAATTCTTAGCAACCTTGAACGCAGACGGACTCCTCCCTCCATAGCTTGTGGCAGAAGTGTGAGGAGTCATAGCTTGAGTGTTGGTGGCAACTCTAGCTTGTATGAGACTTTGCCCACCTTTTTGACGATTGGAAATGGCCCTTCATATCGGCAGACAAGTCTTTTGTGAAGCCCTCATGTAGACTTGTGTTGCGAAGGTAGTATCTTGACAAGCACGAGGTCTCCAATTTGATGCTCCACATGCCTTCTCTTTAAGTCCGCCAACTTTTTCATCTTCTTGGTTGCCTTGTGGAGATAAGATCTTGCAAGATCAACTTGCTCATGTCAATTCTTAGCAACCTTGAACGTAGACGGACTCCTCCCTCCATAGCTTGTGGCAAAAGTGTGAGGAGTCATAGGTTGCTGCCTCGTGGCTAGCTCGAAAGGACTTTTGTTGGTCGACTCGCTCCTTTGCAAGTTGTATGAGAATTGGGCAACATCTAGCAACTTTACCCAATCATATTGGTTAGCACTCACAAAGTGCCGTAGGTAGAGCTCTAACAATGCATTTGCTCATTCGGTTTGTCCATCGGTTTGCGGATGAAAGCTTATTGAAAAATGCAATGCCGAGCCCATGAGATTGAATAATTCCGTCCAAAACCTCCTGGTGTACCGTGAGTCTCGATCGCTTATGATGGATTGTGGCAACCCCCAATACTTCACATGGTTGAAAAATAGTTAAACGGTGTCCTCGGCCGAACATGTTTTAGGTGCGGCTATGAACGTAGCATACTTTAAGAATCTATCAACCACCACAACGATAGTCCCGCATCCTTTGGATTTGGGTAAGTTTGATGAAATCCATGCTAATACTCTCCCACGGTCTCTCGGGTGTAGGTAATGGCTCCAATAACTCGGCGGGACTCTTTTGCTCCACCTTGTCTTGTTGGCACACAAGACATATCTTGTCTAGTTGGCACACAAGACAAGTCTTCACAAATGTCTCTACATCGTCCCGCATTTGTGGCCAATAATAAATAGTCTCCAAAAGTGCTCGCCTGCGCTGTTGCCCCGGGTGTCCTGCCCATTTTGTGTCGTGGCACTCCTTGATCAAATTCTGCCTTAAGTTGCCCCATTTCGGGACATACACACGATGTCCCTTGGTGTAGAGAAGGCCATCTTCAATCTAAAACCTCTTTGTCTTGCCATCCGTGACAAGTTGGACAAGTTGTTTAGCTATAGCGTCATGCTCCATGCCTTCCTTTATCAAGTTGAGCAAGTCACCTTGAAGCTTGCTTATCGACGCCAACTTGGTCTTTCTACTCAAAGCATCGGCTACAACATTGGAGGTACCGGGCTTGTACTCGAGCACATAGTCGAACTCGGCAAGAAAGTCTTGCCAACGGGCTTGCTTGGGATTTAGCTTCTTTTGAGTTTGAAAATAGCTAGTGGCCACATTGTTGGTCTTCACTGTAAATTTTGACCCAAACAAGTAGTGCCTCCATGTACGCGAGCAATGGATGATAGTGATCATCTCCTTCTCTTAGACCGTGTACCTCCTCTCGATATCGTTAAGCTTGCGACTTTCAAACGCTATTAGATGCCTTTTTTGCATTAAGACGCCCCCTATGGCAAAGTCGGAAGCATCGGTGTGCACCTTATATGGTTTGGAGCAATTGGGAAAGGCTAGGACTAGCTCCTTCATGATTGCCTCCTTTAAGCCCTCAAATGCTTGTTGGCAACAGATGGACAATTCCCACTTTTGGCTTTTCTTCAAAAGGTCAGTGAGTGGAGAAGCTATGACGGAGTATCCATTGATGAACCGCTTGTAATAATTAACAAGACCAAGAAAAGATTTTAATTCACTCACCTTGGTTGGAGAATCCCATTCTTGGATGGCCTTAACTTTGGCTTGATCCATATGTAGCTTGCCATCCTTGATCTTGTGGCCGAGAAAGAAGACTTCACTTGATGCGAACGAGCACTTCTCTTTCTTCACATAAAGCTCGTTCTCTTTAAGCACATTGAACACGGTTCGCAAGTGGTGGACATGTTCTTCAAGTGTTTTGCTATATATGACAATGTCATCCAAATATACCACTACAAATTAATCCAAATACGGGTGAAAGATCTTGTTCATGAGTGTGCAAAACGTGGCAGGTGCATTGGTGAGGCCAAAGGGCATAACTAGAAATTCATACGCACCATACCTCGTCACACACGTTGTCTTCGGTTCGTCACCCGCCGCTACACGAACTTGATAGTATCCCTACCTCAAGTCAAGTTTTGTGAAGTACCTTGCTCCTCCAAGTTGATCGAACAAGTCAGCTATCAATGGTATAGGGTACTTGTTCTTGATTGTGACCTTGTTGAGCGCCCTATAATCGATACATAGCCTTAATGATCCATCGTGCTTCCTTTGGAATAATACAGGTGCTCCATAGGGTGCTTTTGACTGTTGTATGAATCCAGCATCCAAAAGCTCTTTAAGTTGTCTCCTTAGCTCCTCAAGCTCCGGCGGAGACATTCGATATGGTGCCTTTGCGAGAGGTTTGGCACCGGGCTTCAATTCAATAACACGATCCACCTCCTTCCTAAGTGAAAGTTTCTTGGGCAACTCGGGTGGCATGACATTCTTGAACTTGGCCCACCTTATTTGACAGCTCCATGGGACTAACCTCTTCTTTGTCCTCACAAAGCGTGGCTAGATAAGTGACCTCTCTTTTGTTGATCCCCCTCTTAAGTTGCATGGCGGAGAGGTGCTTGGATATGATTGGCTTGCCCATCGTCGAAATCATGCACGGACCTCCTTCCAAAATGCACACGGTGTTGTCGCGAGGGAGTGGGACGACATTGAATTGCCTAAGGAATTCCATACCAAGCACTATACTAAAATCATCCATGGGAGCAATGGAGAAGTTAACTTTACCTTGCCAAGTTCCAAGATGTAGCTCTACCTCACGAGCTAAGCCATCAAGTGGTTTGGCTTCTGCATTCACCGTTTTTAACCACCCTTGTCCTTTCTCGAGCTTGAGGCCAAGCCTCATGACCTCTTCCCTTTTGATAAAATTGTGGGACGCGCCGATGTCCACCATGACTTGGGCATCCTTCCCATTGATACGAGCTGCCACGTACATGAGAGATTTATCCTTGGTGTTGTTGGCGAGAACGAGACTAGCCTTCAAAGAGTTGAGGAGTTGTAGACAACCTAGTTGTGGTTGCTCTTGAGTTTCCCTCTCATCGAGCATGGAGTTTAGAGACTTCCTCTTTGGACACTCACGTGCCCAATGTGGCCCATCACAGAGGAAACAATTCCCCTCGGCTTTATTTCCACATTGCTACCTTTCTTTGCATCTTAATTAAATGATGACTTTTTGTACTCCTTGCTTTGGTGAAGTTTATTAAACTTGGCTCCCCTACCATTAGCATAATTAGGTTTGGGCTTAAAGTTGGAGGACTCGCCTCGTTTATAATCCATGAGAGTTTCAGCAATGGTGAGTGCGGTGGAGACATCTTGTACTCCCCTCCTTCGTAATTCTTGTGACTACCACGGTTGAAGCCCATCTATGAAATTGAATAGAAGGTCCTCCTCGCTCATATTGGAAATTTGGAGCATTAACCCCGAGAACTCTACATAGTCTCGAATGGATTGTTGGTGCTTCAACTCCTTCATACGCTTGCTTGCTTCATGCACCACGTTTTCGGGGTAGAATTGCATCTTTAGCTCACTCTTTAGCTCTTCCCACGAGTTGATGGTGCAAGTGCCTTTCTTAATTTCTTCATATTTTTTACGCCACCATGTAGTTGCAAGGTTAGTAAGATATAAGGTAGCGGTGTTTACTTTTTGTTTCTCGTCTTGAAAGTCCAACGCCTCGAAGTAGTGCTCCATATGCCACATGTAGTTGTCTAGCTCCTTGGCGTCTCTTCTTCCGCTAAACTCCTTGGGCTTAAGAGCATCTACCGTTGGAGTAGCCACCACTTGTGTGGGGATAGCATTAGTTGCAGCCCGTTTGTAAAGTGCCCAATCAACACGAGTCTCTTCCAAGTTTTTCTTGAACTCTTTCATTTGTGCTTGCATTTGGGCCATGAACTCAAGCACCTTTACTTGAAACGCTCGATTCTCTTGCCACGCCTCAGCATTAGACTCGTTCGTGCTTTGATTAGACCCACGAAGCTCCTCTATTTGGTCATTCATCCACACGATCATCGAGTATTTTCGCACTTTGCTCCAACTGATTGAGCCTATCCATTGCGTTGGCCACGACTAACTCCACCTTAACCACTTGGATTTCCATGGAGCTAATGATGTCCCTCGATTTTGAGTGCCCACGTCCCTTCTTCGAAGCATCGAGGTCGGCCTTCCTTCCTCGCTCATCACCCACGACTTCGGATGATGTCATCATCTCTTCAAGCTTGTTGCTAGCTCTTCACGAACCTGACTCTGATAGCAACTGTCACGTATTTATTTTTCGACCCTTCAAGTCGTGCGGCCTTAATTGCTATTTCGTCCATTTGTGTTGCAACTAAGTAAGCATTTTTGCCTACAAAGAACAAAGCTAAACAAACAAGAATAGAACACAAGAGTTTGGAAGAATGAAAGTATATTGCTTGAAAGAAAGATATACAGCTTGAATGCTTGAATGCTTTTTTGGATAGTTTGGCCAAATGAGACGTCCATCTATTTATAGGCAAGAAAAAACGATCCTACGGCTATAAACAATTTGATCTTACAGTAGAGATTAAGTGTGTAGAATCCTCCACCAAATTATCTAGATATTTACATCATTTTCAAGGCAAGACTATAATTCTCCACAAGATTCTAGAGAATTCCACACAACTCTAGAAAACTCTACCTTCATATTGATTCTTCTCCCAAAGTGTAGGAAAAATGTCCACCAAGTGTTTGATTAAATGTCAAGCTCATGACACTTGTGAGTCTACACTCTGTTTTTGGTCAACGTAACTCATTTCTTAGGAAGAAAAAGAACGCATCTGTTGCTGTTCTGCTTCAAATGGCAAGCATCTACTTAATGGATAAAAATTTAGTGCTCCTGAATTGCTAAATATTCTTAACACAAACATATATGCCCATATGTGTGGATCCCACATAATTATGTTTAGAAAGTTTCATAGCCAAGTGTCATGAGCTTGACATTTAATCAAACACTTGGTAGGCATCTTCCCTACACTTTGAGAGAAGAATCAAGATGAAGATAGAGTTCTCTAAAGTTGTGTGGAATTCTCTAGAATCTTGTGGAGAACTCTAGTTTTGCCTTGAAAATGATGTAAATATCTAGATATTTTGGTGGAGGATTCTACACACTTGATCTCCATCGTAGGATCGTTTTTCCTTGCCTATAAATAGATTGAGGCCTCATTTGGGCAAACTATTCAAATAAGCATTCAAGTATTAAAGTTGTATAGCTTTCCTTCAAGCAATATACTTTCATTCTCACAAACTCTTGTGTTCTATTCTTGTTTGTTTAGCTTTGTTCTTTGTAGGCAAAAATGCTTACTTAGTTGCAACACAAAGGGTCGGAATAGCAACTAAAGCCGCACGGCTTGAAGAGTCAAAAAACAAATACATGACAGTTGCTATCAGAGCCAGGTTCATGAAGAGCTAGCAACAAGCTTGAAGAGATGATGACATCATCCGAAGTCGTGGGAGATGAGCGAGGAAGGCCGACCTCGATGCTTCAAAGAAGGGACGTGGGCGCTCAAAGTCGAAGGACATCATTAGCTCCATGGAAATCCAAGTGGTTAATGTGGAGTTAGTCGTGGCCGACGCAATGGATATGCTCGATCGGTTGGAGCAAAGTGCGGAGATACTCGATGGTAATGTGGATGACCAAATGGAGGAGCTTCGTGGGTCTACGCAAAGCACGAACGAGTCTAATGCCGAGGCGTGGCAAGATAATCGAGTGTTTCAAGCAAGGTTGCTTGAGCTCATGGCCCAAATGCAAGCACAAATGAAAAAGTTCAAGAAAAGCTTGGAAGAGACTCGTGCGGATTGGACACTTTGCAAACGGGCTGCAACTAATGTCATCCCCACACAAGTGGTGGCTACTCCAAAGGTAGATGCTCATAAACTCAAAGAGTTTAGCAGAAGAATGGACGCCAATGAGCTAGACAACTACATATGGCATATGGAGCGCTATTTCGAAGCGTTGGACTTCCAAGACGAAAAGCAAAAGGTAAACACTGCTACTTTATATCTTACTAACCTTGCGGCTACATGGTGGCGTAGAAAATATGAAGAAATTAAAAGGCATTTGCACCATCAACTCATAGGAGGAGCTAAAGAGTGAGCTAAATAGGCAATTATACTCCGAAAACGTGGTACATGAAGCAAGAAAGCGTACGAAAGAGTTGAAGCTCCAACGATCCATTCGAAACTATGTGGAGAAGTTCTCCAGGTTCATGCTCCAAATTTCCAATCTAAGCGAAGAAGACCTACTATTCAACTTCATAGATGGGCTTCAACCGAGGGCGTCACAAGAATTACGAAGGAGGGGAGTACAAGATGTCTCCACCGCACTCACCATCGCTGAAACTCTCATGGATTATAAACAAGGTGAATTCTCCAACTTTAAGCATAAACTTAATTATGCTAATGGTGGGGGAGCCAAGTTCAATAAACCTCACCAAAGCAATGAGTACAAAAAGCCACCATTCAATCGAGATGCAAAGAAAGATAGCAAGGTGAAAATAAAGCCGCAAGAAAATTGTTTCCTTTGTGATTGGCCACATTGGGCATGTGAGTGTCCAAATAAGAAGTCTCTAAACTCCATGCTCGATGAGAGGGAAACTCAATAGCAACCACAACTAGGTTGTCTACAACTCCTCTACTCTTTAAAGGGTAGTCTCGTTCCCGCCAACAACACCAAAGATAAATCCCTCATACACGTGGCAGCACGCATCAATGGGAAAGATGCCTAAGTTATGGTAGACACCGACGCATCCCACAATTTCATCAAAAGGGAAGAGGCCATGAGGCTTGGTCTCAAGCTCGAGAAAGGGCAAAGGTGGTTAAAAACGGTGAATGCAGAAGCCAAACCACTTGATGGCTTAGCTCGTGAGGTAGCGCTACATCTTGGAACTTAGCAAAGGAAAGTTAACTTCTCTATTGCTCCCATGGATGATTTTAGTATAGTGCTTTGTATGGAATTCCTTAGGCAATTCAATGTCGTCATGCTCCCTCGCTACAATACCGTGTGCATTTTGGAGAGAGGTCCGTGCATGATTTCGACAATGGGCAAGCCAAGCACAAAATCTTTCACCCGTATTTGGATTAATTTGTGGTGGTACATTTGAATGACATTGTCATATATAGCAAAACACTTGAAGAACATGTCCACAACTAGCGAACCGTGTTCAATTTGCTTAAAGAGAACGAGCTTTATGTGAAGAAAAAGAAGTGCTCGTTCGCATCCAGTGAAGTCTTCTTTCTTGGCTACAAGAGCAAAGATGGCAAGCTACATATAGATCAAGCCAAAGTCAAAGCCATCCAAGAATGGGATCCTCCAACCAAGGCGAGTAAATTAAAATCTTTTCTTGGCCTTGTTAATTATTACAAGCGGTTCATCAATGGATACTCCATAAATTCTCCACTCACCGACCTTTTGAAAAAGAGCCAAAAGTGGAAATGGTCTATCCGTTGCCAATAAACATTTGAGGGCTTAAAAGAGGCAATCATGAAGAACAAGTCCTAGCCTTTCCCGATTACTCCAAACCATATAAGGTGCACACTGATGCTTCCGACTTTGCCATAGAGGGCGTCTTAATGCAAGGCATCCAACAGCGTTTGAAAGTTGCAAGCTGAACGATATGGTACACGGTCCAAGAGAAAGAGATGACCGCTATCATCCATTGCTTGCGTACATGAAGGCACTACTTACTTGGGTCAAAATTTACGATGGAAACCAACAATGTGGCCACTAGCTATTTTCAAACTCAAAAGAAGCTAAGTCCCAAGCAAAGCCCGTTGGCAAGACTTTCTTGCTGAGTTCGACTATGTGCTCAAGTACAAGCCCGGTACCACCAATGTTATAGCCAATGCTTTGAGTAGAAATGCCGAGTTGGCATCGATGAGCATGCTTCAAGGTGACTTGCTCAACTTGATAAAGGAAGCATGGCGCACTATGATATAGCCAAACAACTCGTTGAACTTGTCACGAAGGATAAGACAGAGAGATTTTTAATTGAAAATGGCCTTCTCTATACCAAGGGACGTCGTGTATATGTGCCAAAATAGGGCAACTTGAGACAGAATTTGATCAAGAGTGCCACGACACAAATTGGGTAGGCAACCCGGGGCAACAGCGAACGCGAGCACTTTTGGAGACTACTTATTATTAGCCACAAATGCAGAATGATGTAGAGACATTTGTGAAGACTTGTCTTGTGTGCCAACAAGACAAGGTGGAACAAAAAAATTCCGCCGAGTTGTTGGAGCCATTACCTACACCCGAGAAACCATGGGAGAGTATTAGCATAGATTTCATCATTGGCTTACCCAAATCCGAAGAATGCGGCACTATCATTGTGGTGGTTGATAAATTCTCAAAGTATGTTGCATTCATAGCCGCACCTAAAACATGCTCAGCCGAAGACACCGACAAACTATTTTTCAAGCATGAAGTGAAGTATTGGGAGTTGCTACAATCCATCATATGCAGCAAAACTCACGGCATAGGTGGAAAAGAATGTCATAAGCTTAACATTTAATTAAACATTTGATAGGCATTTTGCCTACACTTTGAAAGAAAAATCAAAATGAAAATAAAATTTTCTAAAGTTGTCTGAAATTCTCTAGAACTTGTAAAGAACTCAAGTCTTACTGTAAACATTTAGATATTTTGATCAAGAATTCTAAATACTTAATCTCGACCGTAAGATCAAATTGTTTATAACCGTACAATTGTTTTTCCTTACCTATAAATAGATAGAGGCCTTATTTGGCCAAACCATCCAAAAAAACATTCATGCATTCAAGTTATATAGCTTTCTTTCAAACAATATATTTTAATTCTCCCAAACTCTTGTATTCGATTCTTGCTTAGTTTTCTCTTCTTTGTAGGCAAAAAGACTTACTTAAATCGCAAATTTAAAGGTATTATAAAATTTGATTAATTGTATAATGATGGCATCAGACAATAAGCGGAAATTTTGTAGTCAACACTATTCATCAGAGTGAATATACTGGATTTCATCACTTGCCATCCACATAAAAAAAAAATCATTCATGTATAATGAAGAAAGCTTTATTACATACAAACCCCTACCTCAATTCTACGCCGTCTAAACCAATCATTAAGATATGCATCCAACTACAAAATACAAGCTGGGAACAAAATCAAAGATTGAATCGTTTTGTCACTCATAATTATAAAAGAAAGAAAATTAAGTAAACACCACAAAGTTAGACAACAGGTTATATAGTTCTGCTCAGAAAATGCACATCATATCATAAGACAACTTCAAACGTCCAGACATATTAAAGCATCATCATCATTGCAAGCACACTACAGAACGAAGACAAATAGAAAATATAATTACAGAAATAAACATGGCAATATTAAGTAAATGATTTTCAATTCCAGGTACAACATCTCTGGGTAACGGATCAATGAGTACCCAAAATAAATATCAAAAAGTGAAAGAATTGTAATCATAACTTAATGTATTAATAAGTTTCAAAATGAGAATTTCAAATAAAACTGAGTTAGAAAAGGAAAAATCCATGAAAAAATAGGTGGGGATCTCAGAGACATTCCACATGTTGGAAATTGCAGACAATCAACACGGCATCAGATTCTGACCGCCCGTCTGCTTTTTCTCATCATAGACAGGTACACATTAAATATATCAAGTAAATCAGAAGAAGAAAAAAACCACCATTACAGCTGACTATAACAAAGCATAAACCCATTTTCAGAAATTAATTTTAATATACTTGGATCAGAAAAGGGAAGGCATCAGATAATAAGCGGAGATTATGTCTACAGTTAATTCAGTGTGTAGTATAAGTGATATTTTGATTTTACATCATTTGCCTGCCCTTTTGTTGAAAACAACATAAAATAAAGAACCAAAACTTCAAAACCCACAACTGATTAAAATTACCTACAGCATATTTTTTTTGGGTGAATACAAACACGATCATTATCGATAATAATTAAATGGCATCAGAAAAAATGGTTCACCACAGAAAATCAGTATATCAATAAGCGTTTTAGTAATATTCATCACCTGCCATTTTCCTACGCATTTGAATAGACGACCACAAAATAACAACCAAGAAAACAAAAAGAAGCCAAAACGAAAAATAGCGAATGTTGGTAGGTCCATTTGACGCCAAGGCAATGACCAATTGTGCAATGGGCTGGTAAGCCAACCTTTGAATCTCTGCATCAGTTATACCTCCTGCAGCATTAATATTAGCCAAATCAGGAGAGGGTAAACAGATGCAAAATTTTACAATCACACCAAATCGAAACCCCAACGAAAAGATAATCAAAAACAATAAAAGTAAAGGAGATCGTATATGTATGTGATTTTCAAAAGACCAAAAAAAAAACATCTTATACTGCACAGAATTGAAAGAGTGTAGAGGAGGTGAAAGAAGATCTAAGCATTGAGTGTATAGAATGAATGCCTAATTCGAATTAAAATAGAGAAAAAAAAAATAAGGGAGAGGTGAGAAATCAACTGCTAGGCTAGCGGCGGCAAACTTGTATAGGAGAAGAGGATTTTCTGGTTTAAATAAGGGTTTTGATAAATTAGGGTTTTGATGACAAGAGGAAAGTACCGTTACACCCCATTTCTGACATACCAATGACAGCCAGCTGGCGCTTTTCCGTTTGCCCTTTATATTTCGCTTGGTGAAATTAACGGTGCTTCTCTCTCTCTCTTTTTAGATAATTTTTTTATTTTTTTTTAATTTCGTTGAAAACTATCGCGATAATAATAAAGAAAAATACGAACTATAAATCATGCAAAATTATAATAGGAGCTCACGAATTTAGGATCACCCAACTAAAAATCATAATACTAATAGTAACAGATTATAATATTGAAAATGAGAGAATTTAAATTGAGAATGCCTGAGGAAACGTTAAGTTTTACTGTTAGGCTATTTATAACAAATTATAAAGAAAGTAAAGAAAAATTGATCCTCAAAATATGGAGTACTTTAAAATGAATTAAAGTCCTAATGTAACAGTTAAATTGGTAAAGACCACAAATGTTAATTCTAAAATTTTTATTCAAGGCCTAGTAATACATGTCTCAAAAAAATAAAAAAAAATAAAAATAAAAACTGGTTATACAACTCCATCCCAATTTCAAAAAATAAAAATAAATCAAATGGTTTTCAAATAGTATTTAAAACTTCGGGAGACATGTTCGTTTTATATATATTTATTAATTTCGTTTTATATATATTTATTGATTTTATATTATTCTTCCTCGAAAAAACACGTATTAGCAAAACGAAATGACCCATAAAATAACAAAACGAATCGAAAAAATGGCTGCTTTTTGATTTTTGAAATTATAACTTAACCTGGTTGTTATTGGAACTAATTAATTTTTCTTTTACCTAAAATAAACAAAATAAATAAATAAAACCACAGAATTCATGATTGAACTACTTTCCTCATTTTTTTTTTTGCCTTGCAACAAAAAATAGAACTTGAAACACGTACAAGGAACCAAAATATAACCTTTTGATCTTTAATTTTTCTCTAATTCAGCAATTACAGTCTTCAAAGAATATTAAAGACAATTTGTGATTTGATTTTAACCTATATGTACAACATCCATATACAAATACATGTCTTAATGTTTTTTTTTTCTCCATTTAATTAGCTCTCTCCCACCCCACTACTATCATCCTTCTTAAAGCACTCAGCCGGCGGCATAAAATAATCAGTGGACAACCCACAAATATTAAAATCAATCTCTTCGATCCTCCAAGTTTCTTCAATCCTCCTCTTATGGTGAAGTGCTTCTCCATATCTGTAAAGCATAGCAGAAGTCTTACCTGCATGCGCTATATTAATCCCATCCACGTATCTATAATCTCCAATCACGGACTCAATATTCGTTTCCCAAAACACATTGTTGTTCCCTCTCCCCGATTTTATCCTCACCAACTTGGTGTCCTCAAATTTCACAATCAGTCCCGTTCGTTGGCTGAAGTATCCCCATATCGTATGCCGCACAATCTCCGTGTGGTCCGTGTTTTGTGCTTTCAAGGTGTTTGTGGCCGTCTCCAGTTTTAGAACGAAACAGTCTTCTTCGTTTATTGTTTTCTCTCCAATGCACATCGCTTCTAGGAACAAGTTTGCTGTGGACCTCGGATCTAACCCCTATTCAGATTTCAAAATATAAAATAAAAAACCAACCCATATCATATATAATGATTATAATTGTATTTAGAATTACATAAAATCGGAGCCCACGTCCACTATTTTAATTTTAACAAAGTTAAAAAGGCTTTTGAAAGTCATAAACACATATTTAAAAATAATTTTTAAATTCTAAAAGTTGATTTTAATTTTTCAAAAATCCATACTGGTTAAAGCTTTTAAAAACCAAAAACATTTTAAATTAATTATTTAAACACTTTCCTTTTAAATTTTAAATATTTTTTTTAGCTGTTCAAAAATTTCACCAAACATACCCTAAAAGTGATACTAAAATGAGTTAACAATTATTCTAAAAGATCATTTATATTTTTCTGTAACATTCACAATCACCTTAATAATGTGGGCTTGTTTGAATCTATGTATGTAAAATATACCTGAAAGAAGCGACGGAGGGGTCTTGGAGGGCCTTTGTTAGGGTGGCAAGGTTGAGAGGAAGATTGACTCCAAGCAAGTTTGCCATTGCTTCCTGCACTGACTTTGAAGCCAGAAACAACCAATTCCAAGTACCACATTTCAGGGTATTTTTGCCAAAGCACGAAGCCACCGACCTCACCGTTGCCTTTGGTTCGAATGCTACTAGCACCCTCATGCATTGCCGAACCCACCATCTTCACCTGCCCAACCGCATACATGCTGTTCATCGCACTCAGCGCCGGCAATCCTCCCGTCGCCGCTACATATTGCTGCACTATATACTTCGCTGTAGAAGCTTCCTGTTTCATATATACATTTATCTCTTAATTAATTAAACGTATATATGTTTACTATGATACATACGGGTGGTGCTTACAATGGAATTACATGCGTCGTGGATCGGACGAGTGAGAGCGTCGTCCGATTGGACCTGAAAAGGGATTAGAGGAGAACCAACAAGCTTAAGCAAAGCTATAAACTCATTGTTTGAGCATGAATAGAGATGAGAATTATTAGAAGCAGAGGTGGATTTTTCGGCGGATTGAGCTTTCATCAGAGATCGCAAATTCTGCCAGCGTAAAGAGGCATTGCTGCCCATGTTGGTGAACATTTCCTCGGGGATAGGAACCTCCAGGACAGTGTCGAGGCCATCTTCTTTGTCGTAATTAGGACAGAGCTTCCTCATAGATCGATAGAGAGAGAGAAATAGGAAAAGGAATCCTGTAAAGAAAAAAAATTACAAAACAGAGACCCCTCCCTCTTTCTCTCTCTCTCTCTTGTTTTCCTTCTTGAACTGGGTTAAGGATGTGATTCAATGGGACTCTGGTAGGAAAATGAGACAGAAAATCGAAGAAAGGAAAAAAAAAAAAAAATGGGGCTGTTTGTGCCTAAGGTGGTCCTTGCGCGTAGGTCTCGTACGTGGGGGGCACGATTTTAGCGGCACATATTTAGTAACTTTATTGTAGGCACATATTTTTCCTTTAGGTACTCTTTGTGGGACTCGGACAGTCAGACCCCTACCATTTTTCACCACGATAATGAAACCCTGTTAAACGTACAGGGGTTGATACATTGACCTTCAGGATGCCAAAAAGTTAAGGGTATTTTGGGAGTTCGGTTTTATGTGATCTTCTCGTAAACAGTTTGATTTGCTCATCTGTTCGCATATTTAGCAAATTAAACAGAGTTGCAAATTAACTCGATTTGATTACTGTTTTTTTTCTTTTTTTTTTTGGGAATAGAGTTACCCTAATATTTTTTATTAGGCTGACTCAGGATTTTTTGTTTGGACTGGCTTTGACTGCAGAACTAATTGCATGTATAGCTTTTTCCACCAAGTAAACATGTAGATCTATTGTTTGGTGGAGGAAATAGTTAATTTGACGGTGGTAAATGTACGTCGTAGTTTTCAGCCGTTGATCAATATATATTTATATATATAAAAAAAATTTAAAACCACCAAAAATTCTGACACATATGTTGGCAGGGAAAAAATAACAACCTCATATCATCCATCTGTTAATCAAAATTGAAACAGTATCTTTTTTTTGGGTGAAAAAATAAAGCATACTCGGGGTCACGGCCAGAAAGGATCTAGCGAAAGAGGGTTAAGATCACGCGTCTTTGTAATTTTTTGGGAATCCGCTACTGATGGCCCGTATCGCTGGAACCTCCCATTTTCTCATGCGATAGTGGTGAAAAGGAACACATGAGTCATATGGAGCTACCAATACTCGAACCCACAACTCCTGCAAACAGGTGTGATGAGTGAGCTGGTTCCTACCATATGGGCTACACCTTCATGTGCAAATTGAAACAGTACCTACACTATCGTTTGGGTACAATTAATTATAAAGTTCAACGCCATTATTATATAGATTCATCTGTCTCATATTTTGATAATTTGTTTGGTTTGGAATGAAATTGTAATATTCAATGGATAAGGAAACAATGTGTTCGTGTTGAAGAGCAACCAGCACAAGGATTCATTTGGAGTGGGGTAAGAATAATTAGTTTAAGATATAATATATATAATTAAAACGATGCTATTACTTAACAGTCTGCTCTTCCTTTTAATGTCCCGATGAAAATATTGGGTGATGGTGGTTATAATTTAGTTAATTTTTCAAATTTTAACCCCAAAAAAAAAGAGTTAATTTTTCAGAAATTAAATGAAAATTATAATAGTACTTTTTCACCAAAAATATGTAATTTGTATTGTTTCACATAAATTGTGATACATTTTTGAACTACCAATTCACAATAGGTGCTATATTTTTTAAAATGTATCTTGTTATTATTTAAAAGTATATATATTTATATATTCATTACTAGAAAATATGGTCAAAAATGACGGTGAAAAATCGACTTCTTAAGTGTTTACACGATGAATACAAAACCGTCGTCTAATGAAGCATTGTCGTTTGTCATAAAACATCGACGACAATTCAAAATCAACGTCTAAAACTTTACTACAATGGATCACACCATAGTCTAAAACCACGCTGAAGCCATGTGGACGCCACGGGGTAAATATATAGACGACGGTTTAAGATTGGAATCGTTGTCTATGTTAAGTATAGACGACGGTTTCTACATAAAAATCGTCGTCTATGTGTTTTTTTTCCAACTGCTTTTAAATAAATTTATACAAAATTATATTAAATATTAAATATATTTTAATTACAAAACTTTTATACAAAATTACTAATTAAACCAAAAGTCTCATATACAATTTTCCACACAATATATGCACGTGTAGTTCATATATATCATCGGGTTTCATATTTATCACCGAATAATTTATACAATTTTTGATTATATACACAATATACAAATTAACAACCAACTTAACAAATATATTCAATATTCAAACAAAATAATGCATTATATTCAATATTCAAATTTTTCAATACGCGGATTCAAACATTTTCACTGAATAATGCATTTACAATTTGTTAAAAACAATTTAAATTGATTGTCGAGCACTAACCTTAAAATTTTTGGGTTAAAAATCACAAATATTATGTGAAATGAAGAAGTAATCCGACCACAATAGAGAATATGAGGAACGACGACCACAATAGAGAATATGAGGAACGGTGACCACAATGAATAATAGGAAGAAACGACGACCACAATGTAAAAGATGAGCAAACAGCGGCGGATGCTTTAAGATTTCTAAAGAAGTGAGGAAAAATGAGATATGAATATGCGTGTAAAGAATAAAATACAGAGTTAAAAACGATGGACAAAAGCTAGGCACGTCGTTTTTACCCAAATAACACGACTACAAAATGACGGGTCCATAGCCAGGCCCGTCATTTTTTTTTTCCAGAAAGGAGTAAAAACGACAATTCTAGCACCGTCGTTTTTACCCAGATAAAGACGACGGGTTCAGCTAGGCCCGTCATTTTTTTTTATACCCAAAACGTTTATACTTTAGTCAAAGACAACGGTTCCTACCTTTAGGAACCATCGTCTATTCTCTACAAAGAGACACATGGCAGTAACGTGGATGCCACGTGTCTTAGGGATTTATAGACGACAGTTTATAAAGAAACTGTCGTCTTTGATTAAATTATAGACAACGGTTTTGTTTATAACCGTCGTTGATTGTTTCTTTATACGATGATCCGTCGTCTTTATTGTCTGCCAAAGTTAATAACCGTCGTATTAGTGTATCAACGTTGGTTTTCTTTATTAACCGACGTCTATATAAAAATAAAGTCGTCGTTGATTGTTTCTTTATACGATGATCCATCGTCTTTATTGTCTGCCAAAGTTAATAACCGTCGTATTAGTGTATCAACGTTGGTTTTCTTTATTAACCGACGTCTATATAAAAATAAAGCCGTCGTCGATAGCTTATTTCTATAGTAGTGATTATAAAATACGTTTGTACAAATAAATACCTTCATAAATTGATATGTCTTTTATTGTATATCATTTCCGACTATATAAATCTATTCATTCAATTTATTTTCAATTAATTCAATTTAATTAATTCATAACATTGTTATTAATTTATAATAACAAGTATTGGTCACATAAATTGTGGGTGTGAGATAATTCAAGTCAAGTTTGGAAATGTTTTAAATGATTTGGAGATAATTATTATCAAGAAAAATTATTGTATCTTAAAAGGGAATTTCTATAAAACTACGATCACCTCAGTTAGACAAAATTTAAACTTATATAAAATTTAAGTACTCTAGTCTCCATCTAAAAATTGATTTTTCTATTATATAAACTTTTCATTATTATTATTACCCTTTTTTTATATTTTATGGTTTTTGAAAAAAGTTTAATGTATCACATTTGTATATAGTATTATTTTATGTAATATATAACTATAAAAATAGTGTGTATTCATTATGCATGAACCAAAAAATACATAAACAAGATCAAATTTTGTTTAAGTGACATAATATAATTGATGATATTCAATAATAAATAGAAAAAGTAAAGATTATAGAGAAAACTAGTAAATAAACCAATGCTAGAGTTGAACTTTATTTTTTTTGGTTTTATGGCAATCATTTTCCAATATACAACTATCTTTTTTTAACAATAGTAGCACTTTGAATTATCAAAAATATATAATTAATTTTGACTTGAACTTTTTTACAATAAATTTATAACACTTATATTCTCTAATATCGTGAACGTATGAATTAAATTAAATTTGCATTTAAATCAATTTATAGAGTTTGAAAACATATAAAACCATAAAAAAATATAAAATTGGAGTTTGAAAACATATGAAACCATAAAAAATGAATCAATTTATAGAGTTTGAAAACATATAAAACCATCAAAAAATATAAAATCAGAAAACATATACATTTATAAATGCAAATTTTTACATAAAAATACTTTTTAAATTTAAATGTACTTTTAAATAATGAATAGAAACTTTTCTAAAAAGTTGCATCCATTGAGAAAAAATATAACCTATAAAATGTAAAAATGTACCTTTATAATTTCCATTTAAAAGGAAAAAAATTTCCAATGCATACTATGGACGAATTAACCCATCGTTCATTAGCATAAAAAAAATAAAAAATAAAAAAAATAAAAAAAATAAAAAAGAAGAAGAAGAAGAAGAATTAACCCACCGTCCCCCCTTCCATAATCCCATTGAAAAAGCAAGAGCGTAGCCCATATCTTTCTCTGCCTCAAGGTAATAATTCAGAAAATAGGTGATCCCAAAAAAATAAAAATAAAATAAAAATTCGAACAGGTAGCACTGACCTCAACCCATATGCATATAGAATTATGTACACACATTTTATGGTCATGTGTTATATATAATTCATTTACAAAGAGACGGCTTGATGTAAGTGCTTTTCCAAGCTGATTACAACCAGACCATGTATCATTTTCCAATTTGAGATACCATTTTTACACATTTCTCTTACGATCGAGGTTGAGTCTTTAATCATCAATAATCGAAGACTTTCGTGGTAATAAAGTACAAACAACGAAATATTTATATACGTCCTCTCCTATCTTCTTTTTACCTACAATAAAACTGTATAATACATGAAGAACGGAGTGATTTATATATTCTAATTTCTAACCACCCTGATTCATCAAAAAATAAATAAAAATTCTAACCCCCCTTAAACGCAAGCTTTGTAATTTGTATTGTCTGGTCGTATGTATCCTTAGAACTAGCAGGCCCTGCTGATCTATTAAACCCATGGGCTTAAACACAATGCCTCTTGTAACAAAAGCACAAAAGCACAAACAATTACAAATTCATCCAACAAAAACATTTTAATTTTTTCTTTTTTTATTGAATTTTTTTTTTTTTAAATTTAGCTTTGAACTTTATAGCATTAAAAACTATTAAGTTAAAAAAAATTAAAAAAATTGTTATATAAAATACAACAATCAAATATATTTTAGTATTTTAGTCATTTTTTTTGTTATTTTTTCATTTTTTGATAGATTTTTAAAATTTATAATATTTATAAATATTTGTTAAAAAAAATTAAAAAAAAAATAATCTATTAGACTTTATAAATTTTATAACACATAAATTTTATAGCAAAATTATATATATATATATATATACACTTTAGGAATCGGGACGTTAGCACTAAATTTTGAATGTCATTGTCGGCTGGACTGTCCAAAACATTTTATCCCAATAACTTATTAGAACATTTTAATCAGACAAATTGTGTATTAATAGTTGCCTCCCTTTTCGTTTAGTTTCATAGACTTTCCTCTGTGTTGTGTTTAAGATTTAATCAATTAAGAGCCAAAGCCGAGTCCAACTGCTGCAGCTACACCAGCTTGATTCATACAGTGTAATCTATAAGGTCAAAACGCGTGTGCATCCGTAACAGAATTTTCCACTTTGTTTTTTGGTGATTATTTTCTTACACGTGTCATATGGTTGGATGTATTTGGTTGCCAGTTCCTCACATTAAGCTGTCGTCTAATGCAACTCAGAGGCTTCGGTTGAAAACGTAATCCAAATTTAATTATACAAAACAAAAGTAATATAAACAAACAAAAAATCCAAAATAAAAAAAGGGGGTAGCATGGGACGGGTTGTTGGGTTGGAATCCGTCAGCCTATGAAATCGATTTACAACGCTGGAATTGCACTTTGAAACTCTCTCTTGAAGGAAAAAAGAAAGAAAAAGAAAAGTATTAGAAACATTTTTCTCTGTGATAATTTTACAAATATAACCTATAAACAGCTAAGATATATTGAATATTGCAACACCACTTTCCAATATTTGTTTTAACAGTTATTTTAATGAAGGAAAAATTTACAAATTACAAGCAGTAGATCATTTCATCTAAAAATAAATATATCAGCGGAGAAGAAATTGCATTTTATGCATATGCAATTAATGAACCAAAATCGTGGTTACCTTGAAATTTGGAACAAAACTATTTATTTGATTTTATATATGTCACGTACAAAATTGGCGAAGAAAATAACCATTAAATACTGACAATATATGCATGTGCCCCAAATGAGACTTAAACCATTTCGAGGTATTATGCACATTGTCCATTTTAATTTAGGACTGTGCGTTCACAAAAGAGATGGAGTAATTTTAATAATTCAACCTCACCCTAGTGTTTGAAATGAAATGATCTCGACCGAATGTTGCAGTTTAATTTAGTGAGTGTGTGGTGTGGAACATATTGATCATGTAATTATTTATGATGTCATTTTCACTGTCAAATATTAATTTTTAAACCCCTTTTAACCGGTTCCTTTTAGTTTCATTCATGCGACAGTTTTCAATGCGAGTAGTATTCCACGTAAACTTGACCATCTAATCGAGCACATTTTCGATCACTACAACCACTTGAGGAATTCCTTGTACCTTTCAGCTCCGGACCATATGGTAATCTATATAATATATATCACTTGGATTTAGTCAGCTTATGATTTTAAACCTCTGGTCCTACATCCTATGGCCGGCTTCTGTCTACTATATATATTCATCCTTTGAAAATTAACCTTCACTTCCACACTAAAACCCCACCGTTTCATGTTTTCTACGTTTGAACCAATGGCCAAACGCTTCAAGCTAAAATTCCCTCGCGTTATTAATTCACTCCAATTCTGTCGCCTCAAAGACCCTTCTTCTTTCCCGGTAAATCCAATTCCGGCCATTTACCGTCTCTCTCCGACCAACTCCAAAGCCTTCGACATCAGCTTCCCCAGCCTCATGGACCCACCACCCACACCGGAACGGTATCCTTCCACCAAGCGCCACGTGTCCTCCAAGAATTTCAAGCCCAAAGCCTGCAGTACTAGTTGTAGATGCCAGCCCAGATTATCCACGCATTTCCTTTTCTCTGACTGCAGCTCCGAATTCCCAGATTTCAGCTGCAAGACGTCGTCGTTTGCGATAACCGAGAAGTATTACTTTAAAGAGAAAACCAACAAGGAGAAGATGACGAAGAAGAAGGGACGCAGAGCGAGCACTGTCCGTACAAGCGTTTCGTCGGGAAAGAATGACTGGTTCAGCAGCAAATGCGAGGAGGACTACGACGAGTGCAAAACCCTAGTCGATTCTTCCAGAAGCCTCTCGGATGAATATTCCTCGTGCGAATCGATTACTCCGTCGCTGGACACCTCATACGAGAAACCAAACGTTGAAGCCATGCGATCGAAGAACAAGAAGAAGAAAACGAACACCGGAACGAAGGTTCGGAGACTGAAGCGCCATCCTTCCATGGACTGGAGAGGATCGTGCTCGTCCACTGCGGCGAAGGGTGGTGGGAGTACGGTGCAAGGGAAAGCGAAACAGAGCTTCGCGGTGGTGAAGAAATCGGAGGATCCGTACGAGGACTTCAAGAGGTCGATGTTGGAGATGATAATGGAGAAGCAGATGTTCCAGGCCGGAGAATTGGAAGAGCTCTTGCAGTGTTTCTTGACTCTGAACTCGCGGCAGTATCATGAGGTTATTGTGGAGGCCTTCTCCGAGATTTGGGAAGTTTTGTTTTGCGAGTCTTCTGTAAAACACCGACTTAGATATTAATTAGAGTTTTAGAGGCCGCTAATTATGTAGTTATTTTATTTCTCATCTTCTCTTTCAAATAATATAGAGTGAGAGTTTGTTAAAAAAATATTATACTCCAACGAACCATCGATCCAGCACCGAAATTTTATTCCCGCCAATCTCATTGAGATGAGCTGTACCATCTCAAATATTTCTTTTAAGCGAATACAAATAGAGAGAAAAATATTACTTTATTGTTCGGAAAGAGAGTATAAAAAAATTAAGAAAAAAATCTTACAATTTAGTACTTTATATTAGAATAAGAAGGAATTAAGCATTCATTCTCACAACTCTTTATTCTCTGAATACTGCATCTAAAAATTAAGTTGCAGTCCCATTCATCTAATTTATATGCAATAATGATTACATGAAGGCCTCCAGGACTCTAGGGAATTTATCTGATATTTGAGAGGAACACAGAGGCCAAAAATACCCAGAAAGAATGCAAGCATACAACAAGCAAGTCCTTGACATTACTTAGCTGGCACTTCCCTGCTTTTCACTATCAGATTCCAAAGATGTCGTGAGGTCATTCTCAAAAATCCTGACATGGCACAGCTTTTCTCCGGCTTCATCAGCAAAAGTTATCTTTTTCCTCTCTTTGTTAGCAACACTTTCAGAAGCATCAAAAGATTCAGAACCTTTCTCAGATAATCTCTGCAGTAGATCAAAGAAAAGCAAGGAAAAAGAATTTAAGTAACGCCAAGCATTTTGTTTTCTGGAATAAAGGTCCGGAAAGAGTATGCAAGCAAATATACCATGATTTTACAGAAACGGCTGCAGTCCCTTGCCATCATTGAAAGCCATCTCTTGGCTGACTGTTCAACCCTCGATGCATTCTTAATGGCCATTCTCACCTGCAAATATATGTGATTATGAATATACATATTAAGAGAAACGCAACCCATATAAATTATTTTCATTAAGAAAGCTAATACACAACTTGCAAATTCTCAGCCAATAACATAGAAAAAAGATTTTCACCAGCCTGTCTCTTGGTATACTATAATATAGAACAGCAAGCATTCTACAGGTTAGTTGGATTTAAAATAAACTTCAATGTAAAGAATCCCATTGTTTACAAGTTTCCATAACGCTAAGCTTAGCAGTTCTCCTCATCAGCCTTTAAACAACTAAAACACATCAATGCCAGATCGCTCAGTTGCTATCACAAGTTAAAAAGTTTTTTGCTACCACATTTATTTTAAACAAAAGAAACACACAAATTGTAAATAATAGGCCATGGATATAAGAAATAGAAATTAAAACAATGGATTAAAGACTTCATGCACAATTAACAGCAAAAAGGTTTAAAAGATTAAATGAGAATTATATATTGATAAATAAAAAGAAACCGTTGTTAAGTCAACAGTAGAATTGGACCATAATAAGTATGAGATATTGATAAAGTCCATATTGGTTTTACCATGTTGATCATACATTCATAAGATAAACACATGGTAGGTATCTGTACGAAATAGGAGTATGGTGTCCCTCTCACTTTGATGCCTCGATTTTAAGATAAATGCCTGAGTTAAAAAACTTGTCCGGAAAATCATAAGAATTTATAGAGGGAAAGAGACAAGGATAGTGGAACTGCAAATCCCGGGTAAGATGCTCTGTTTCAAAAGATTTGCAGGGATTTAATCAAAGGTCATACTTTTATAATCTAAAATCGACAATATTTGCTCACTCAAAATTACTTGCATGATAGTAAATTCATAAAATGGGAATTAAACAAAGGCATAAACATACCTCATTTGCATTATATTTCAAGGATGCAGCTGGATAGGCTTCAGACCACGATCTTTCTTCTGCGATTTCTTTCATGGTCTTTAACTCATCTGTCAATTTTGTTGCAAGACACTCTATATCATGCATCTGGCGTTCTGAGAATGCAATGGCACTCTGTGAACAACTTTGGATGGAACTGCACTCAGTACTGATGCGTGGTACTTCTTGTGAAAAATGAGGAATCTTAGGGATGCCTTTAGGACGGGAGACTCTTTTCTCATTCTTAGGTTTCTTAATAATATGCTTTGGCTTAATACAGAATCTAATTCTCCTGACTTGTTCAGGCTCTTTAGTATTATGGATTGTTGTTTTATACTCGATCTGTTTGCCAAAGCATAATTTCTTCTTACCTCCTAAAATTATCAAAAACCAATACAAATCAATTCACAAAAAACATAGAAGAAATTGAAGTGCATAGGAAAGATAGGAGGAAGGAGAAAAAAGATTATTAACTGAATGTCCAATGGACTGGAAAAATGTAACAAGCCTCAACTTCATTAACAGAAGAATTACAGCAATAGTATCAATGAAAGAACAGCAATTACAAAATGAAAATAATTATAGTTATAATGATTACCAATACAAACATATATATATATGTGTGTGTGTGTGTGTGGTGTGTGCGCGTGTGTTTGTTTGTGTGTATATGTGTTTATTTACCTTGGCAACACACTCACATAAAATTTCAAGATCTAATAATAATTTCCTGGTAGGACAAAAATTAGGTATCACATAAAAGGTCATGAATCTAAATACAACTTTGTAAACTTACCGTAATGTTCTTTGTCGAGTAAATCAACTGACTCCAATGCCTTGCATAATTTTTCCTGAGAGGCTGGAGAAATGGTCTGAAAGAGAATGTGTACAGTGATAAACGACCTCCACAAGCATGGATTAAACTAAACCAACAGCAAGTTAAAATTACTCACCTTTCTGGTTGTGAAGAGCCTTTCAGGAGGACTATTCAACTCTGAATGATGATTAAACCCAGCAGTAACTGTTGTTGTCAACTCCCCAGAAGCATCATGCTGAAGGATCTCTTGGAAACAGTTGCTTTCTGCATCACGACAAGCAGACCATTGGGATTCCTTCTCTTCAGCCACAGGTGAATCATCAGCAGCAGAAACCAAACAGCAATTAGAACTCAAGCTACATTCACCAACAGAGCTGTGTAAAGCACTGGTTTCAAGGTTACAAGGTAATTCATCCCTAGAGTCATCCTCAGGTGAACGTTCATCAATTCCACTACATTCCAACCGAAAGATATTATGAGTGGTCATATCAGGAGCTTGAACTTTGGGATCACTATCAATGTGACATTCCATTTCATGATTAGATGAAAAAATCAGAGAATCATTGTGCACGTCAAAGCTATGATCATTGGTAAAAAAAATTGGTTCTTGTAAGATGTCATCGTCATAAATAGGGGGTGTAACATATTCTTCTTCCTTAGATTCTGATACAGATAAAACGTGACTGGTTATTTCTGGATCATCTACCTTCTCAATATCACTGCCCGAGGAACTTACAATGGGAACAGACTCAACATAGCAATTATCTATATACTCGTAGCAGGCTTCATTTGTAACACAAAGTTGAGGATCCTCTTCTCGAGTCTCGAAAACACATTCAGCAGCTGTCTCAGGCACTTCTTTGAGTACCAATCCACAACAACCTGACTGATTGTCACATATCAAGGAAGAATTATTTTGAAAATCTGAACAATCAGGTTCAGGAACCTCTATTTTAACATCAACAGGTGTAGGTAAAACCCCTTTAGATTGTAAAAAATCTTGATGACTCGGGATCCCTTCAGATTTAATAACTGATGAGGCACATTGAGAGGGAGCAAAGACACGTTTTTTCAGGCATTTACTCTTGGGCTTCACATTCTTTGAAAGTTTTGATTTCCAGCTACTGAGAGGCTCCAGGTCACTGACATCTTCATCAGTTTCGACGAGCTTAGAATATTCCTGTTTAACATGGGAGCTCATTACATCTTTTTCTCTACCGAAATCAACACATTTTGAGTGTTTTCTTTTCTTTACTTTGCATCTCTCCTTAATTTGCTTCAGTGTCATATCACCAATAGCATCATCATCCATGACGCTGTTTGTTCCATCACTGCCACCAGCACTGCAGCTAAACTCGGAAGCATCAAGTTCACTTTTGATTACTCTTTCCTCTGCACCACACATAACAGGTCTTTCAACCTTAACTCTATTGCTATCAAAAAGCAAGCTCTCAAACTCATCCTCTGACTGAATAATTAGGCCTTGATTTTTCACACCTAAGGATTCATATATGTCTGTCAATTTCTTTAATTTAAGTGCTGGCCTTCCACGGAAACTATTCAAGGTTTTCACCAGCAAACCGCCTTTAGCAGCCTGGATATAGTGTAAATAAGTGCAACTCCTTAACTCCATCTGAGATGAAACCTATATTCTCCTCACTATTTCTTGATTATTCATTCAAGTTGGTAAAACGATTTCCCTGCAACAAAGATCAATTATAATCCTGAAAAACTAAATGCAATCACTCAAAATACCAATCTTTACCATAAATATGATAGCATAAAGCCACTGAGATAAAATATTCTGTTTCTTTTAACTAGGGTATTTTTTTTTTCAAACAAAAAAGTAAAAAATTTTTTATGGGGGTTTTAGAGGACACATTACAGAGAAAAATTGGCTAATCATATAACTCAATAGAAATCCATATCGCATAAAATATTACAAATCTGAAAGTAATAAAAAGAACAATTTTTATTTTTCCATTTCAAAATAAAAACTTTGGCCGATTGATGTATTAGTAGAAGGAAACAATTATTGCATCAGTGACACTCAACGATTTTTCAATTAACCACTGTAGTTTTTCAGACTCGACTACGAGTGAGAATATGACGTGGATCTTGAGAAATTACTTTTCTTTTTTGGGTAAAAAACTTGAGAAAATGCAATGGAATAGCAAAATGATGCTATAAAGTTAGGAAAATAACGAAACCACACGTAGATCTAAGCCGTGAATGAAGATCTGAAATCATGAACTGCAGATTTTGGCTCTTATGATTATCTCACAAAATTTTTGAAAATAAAAATAAAAAAGATTAAAGTTTAATCAGAGATGACATTAAACTCACCAGAGGTTAAAGAAATCTGATTCACCGCGAGGAAGGCTCTGATGTAAGCGAGAGACGGAGAGACGGAAGAGATAGCTCGATCTAATTCTTGGATTTCTTGATTTTGGAGTTCCTCCGATGAAGAAAGATTGAAAGAAAGAGTAGGTGGACACTGAGTAGGGTAGGCTCGCAAAGTGGTGAGAGAAGGGATTATATTACGAAAAACCGCGCCAAAATCTGTGGCGGGAACTCGAACACTGTCAATAAAATATTAGTTAAAGGAAAAAAAAGAAAAAGAAAAAAGTAAACATTTTACATTGTAAGTTGTAACGCTTGCGCTGTGCAGTTAACACGTTGCTCATTCTATACCGTTGATTTTTTTCACTCTTATCTCTCTACTTTCATCTCCAGTTCGTGATTGTGAAGGATTACGGAACAAATGTGGCACCGGCACGCGATGAATTTGCCATAACGACGTCGTTATTTCCTGTTAATTCTCAGCAGCCTATTACTTTGTTTTTCTTAATTAATGTATCACTGACACATCGCATCTTGTCTTTTTGAACAAATAACATATAAAGTAAAATACTTTTTTTATTTTGTCATTGTCATATTTTTCTATTAAAAAAAATTATTTTAAATTTTTAAATATTAAAAAATATAATATATGTCCTTACTATTACATTTTTAATTTAAAATATTTTTTAACAGAGATTAAATAAAAATATAAAAATATTTGCGTATGACAAGTTAAAAATGTATTGTTAACACTTTATAAAAAATTAAATTTATTTTAAACTAAATTTTAAAATCTGTATTTAAAATTAATTATCAAATAGTTTTTTCGCATCTATAATGTTATTGTTTTAACCATAAACTATATATTTAAGCATTATTGTCAAATAATTTTATCAAAACTATTATGTTTTTTCACTGCACATTATAATTGTATAATATTATTCCAATTTGTTATTTTTGTCTTTTAGTTTCATTTAGCTTTGGAATACAATGTATTCCGTGGATGAAAAATTAATCGGGTTATTATAAAAAAAAGTATATATCGGATTAATTTTTCACATTTTTAATAATTCAGGGGGAACATTTATAAAAATGACAAATTTTACCAAAACATGACTCTTTTAATAAATTTTAAATTGTCTTGTTAAATTTACATTAACAAATTGCCAATAAAAATCCAAAATACAACTTAAAAATATGTGTTTTTTTTTTTTGGTAATTCTTAAAAATAGGTGTTAGGTAAACCAAAACATCAATTTTGAATTAAATATTAAATTCAAGATTAAAACACGGAAAAATCCTTGGCGACTTTGGTGGGCAGAAGAAGCGAACCAATCAAATATTTAATCCGGGACGAACGATTATTTTTATAGCAAAAAAATAAATAAATAAATAAAAATTTGTCCGACTTGCACGTCCATTTGAAACCCTCGACAACGCATCATTCAGGCAAATATCCCTGCTTCTCCTTCGTTGTTCACAATGAAAGCGTCTTTGAAGGGCAGGTACGACGCGGATAAGAGCGGCGGCGCCGCAACCATCGCCGTCAAATCCGGAGATGTTAGGCTCAGAGCATCTATGACCGATGCCACCTTCGTTGGTGGCCCCAACTTGAACGGTCTGGCTCTTGCTGTGGAGAAGCCCGGCTTCTTCATCATCGACTATAACGTTCCCAAAAAGGTATTCTTTATGCTTTGTTCAAAAGCTTGTTTGGTTGCCGAGAAGTGATGGGAAAGTTATAGAAATATTAAGATACCAGGGTGAGCTTACAAAGTAACACTAGCCGTTTGCGAATTTTGACATTTGAATTTTGACATTTTTGTTGTTTTCTCTTTATGGTTTTCCAGCATAGAAAGTGTTAGGGTTTCTGTCTTACAAATTCCACATGTTTTATTGTCTATATTTTTTCTTGCTGTAGAATTATTAGAAATTTAGAGATAATTTGGAATTTTATGGATTCGGAGTAATAGGTTTTTTTTTTTTCCCTCACTGCTCTAATTACGTTGCGATAGTTTTGGGATAATTATCTCAACTTTAAACTTTGTGGTGCAGGATTTTCGATTTCAGTTTATGAACTCAGTTAGGGTTGCAGAGAAACCGTTGAATTTAACTTATATTCACAGTAGAGGTGACAACAGGACTATATTGGATGGAACACTGGTGTTTGATTCGGCCAACAAGGTTTCAGCTAATTACTTGCTCGGTACGGGAAATTGCAAGTTGAAGTATACTTATCTTCACCAAGGGGTGACCACCTTTGAACCTTGCTATGACCTGGCGAGGAATTCTTGGGATTTTGCTATTTCACGGAGGGTTTATGGTGAAGATGTGTTTAAGGCTACTTACCAGACATCTAGCAAGTTATTGGGGCTAGAGTGGTCAAGGAATTCAAAGTTCAACGGCTCATTCAAGGTTCATATATTTCCTCCCTCTAATGTTCGTTGGCTGATTGTTTGGAACTTGCTTTCATTGGTAGCTCTGGAAATTGATATGAGTATTAGAATGACGTTTGTGCATTTGCTTTGGTTTAGTCCTCAATTCTATTGCTACTAAGTAGTAACTCTGCAGGCTTGAAATGGGCATTGGGTTAATATTAATAATTTAGATTTAAAAATGGAAGATAACAACTAGTTTCTGGGACAGTTTTAAAAGATTATATGGTGCATGGAGAATTCTACTTATGAAGTGATTACACATGAGATCTGCCAGCTTTTGCTAGCTTTCTCAAACTGTAGTCTACTGTCTCTTGAAAATTTTATTGCTTTCTTTATATATCCGGTTTATTCTAGAGTTGGCATTGAAAGTTATCTATCATATTCAGTATTAATATAGGTCACCCTCTCACTCCCTCAGGGAAAAAATTAAAGAACTAATGGTAATGTTTTCTTTTGCATCCAACTATGTTTTTATGCTTTTGTCCATCTAAGTTCTTTGATATGTATGCATATTTATTTTTATAGGTGCATGCATTATGATTTTTGGAAGTATAGATTCTGAAATATTTACTGAATGATGTGTATTATTGTTAGGTGGAAATAATTCGCAAATCATGCATGCTTTATTTTTTTGTATTGCGTTGTTGTGTAACAGCCCTTAATCCACCACTAAAGGTGGTTTGGAGGGGAGACTAAATTCGTTTAGGAATTGATAAAACTTTATTTAGTGTTTTGAAGTTGTCAAATTAGTTTCTAATTGTGGGGGAATGTAGGACAGTTGATGGGGGCATCAGGGATGGTAAAGCAAAATCACTGGTGATGGAGACATTATTAAATTTGATCATGTGGTTGAGATTGTGGCTGGCATTGGCAAGCCTTATTTTCTTGTTTTTTCAGTGGTGTAAGAGTAGTTTTAGATTCTTGTCTAACGCCACAATGCCACTGCTCCTTTGATTGGTGGTATTGTTACTGTTTAGCGCATTCAAATGAACCTTTTCAATGGTATTTCATTCATCGAGTGAATATAAGATTGTTATCTCGTTTAATTGTTGCGAGACAAGTTTCTAGTTGTCTGGAACTTTGGATGTGGTTTTCTACTTTTTCCTCATTATTTAGTTATTTTTTTACAGTACGACTGAAATTGGCTAAAAATTTATCTGACCAAGCTCATCCAATTTACTCAGGTTTCAGCATCTTTAAACTTGGCCGAAGAAACAAAGGTGCCAAAATTAACAGCTGAAAGTACGTGGGACATTGAGATATGATTTTTTGTAGTGATTTCCTAATTCATTTTGGTGGTTAAATTTCATGTATTCCGATAAACGATTGGTTCATGGTGGCTTTGAACATCATTTTGCCATTGAATGGTGTACTTTATAAAGGGCCTTAGGCGATGAAGGTAAAATTGGCCTTTTTAATTACATAGACAACTACGAATGCTTCGGTTCAAATGCAGTGGATCGTAGATTTGAAAACTTTTTTTGTGGAGTATGTCTTTTTCATTTCTTCTCCTTTTATTCGAACTCAAAATGTGAAACACACTTTCTATTAAAGAAATACATATTAAACATACATTATCATTTCCGCAGCAAGACACATGTTAAAAAATATCTTTTGTCCTAGGGTACTATATATATATTCGATCCCTTTATTCAATATATGAATTTGTACTAAGGTCATGGTGGTTTATATTGGATTGTATTATAGAGATATATTGTATTAGTTTGATTAATACTATGTTTGGTCGTAGTTTTGTATTAAATTATATGATACATCTTAATTTTTTTTAATATAGCATATGAATAATACGCATCTGAGAGCTTTGAGACGCTAAAGACATTGTACACAAGTTTTTATTTTTTTCTTCTTTTTGAAGCATATTTACTGTCAAATTTTTGAATTTTTTTTATGCTAGTCAAACAGTAAAATTTTAAATTGGAAACATGGATTTTTTTAAATCGTTTTTTAGATTATATTTATAATTTTTATTGTTTTGTCTACAATGTTTGCAAGCTAAACTTAAAAATAAAATAAAATCCACAATTTCAGCCACATTTGTCATAATTTGTTTTTAATATTTTTAAAATTCACCAATAATAATTGTTAAGTTAAAAATTAAAAACTTTGATAAAAATTAAAATTTAAAAGCTTTAATAAAATAATCGAATACAATATAATAATGTATTAAATATCAAATTATATAAACATTTTAATACAATTTTATACAAAACAAATGAAATATATTATATAATACATTACAATTTACAACACAATCTAATACGATATATCAAACAAGTTCTAAAATCATTTTTTAATCTCATTAAATTAAGGTGATATTTTAATTTTAATTTTTTTTTTTCAGATTTAGCAGATTATATATAATCATTTTAATATACTAACCTCATTTTTTCTCTTTATTTTTTCACTGCAGTTCTACTTGCATGAAATTAAGAATCCATAAATGGATGAATATTTTTGTACTGTGAACTGAAAATTAAGAAAATAATAAATTGCGATGTCACATCAAATGACAATCGCTCACCACTAGTTATGGCTAGTTCATCTATATTTGATTGTGAAATGGGCAAGAAATGTTGTTACCAAAAACTAGAATTTTCAATTATATTTTGAAAAAAATAAAACATGATGTATATGATTATACAATATGTATGTCTATTTATTTTATTTTATTTTTTTCAAAAAATGCAATCCACTTGTGAGTTTCAGGTGCAATCTGTTTTTGCCTGAACACGATGCCTTCATAAAATCACAACCGTTGATCCTCAGGTGCAACAGTATCGAGTGGTCCGTCCGCCAGCGAAACCGGTAATTTTGGCGGCAGTAGCACAAATCCAAAACCAAAACGACGTGGTAAAACATTTTCCCTCTAAAATTTCAAAATATATTTGCCGCCTATAACCAACCTATAGAAAATGACATACCGCTTTTCCTTTTATCTCCTCTCATCTATTTTTCTTCTGTGGTTTTTCAAAATTCTACAAAATCGTCGTTGGGATGGAGAGCGACGATGATTTTCAGACATTCTCATCTCCCGAAGAAGCTTCCTCTCAGTCTCCGGCCCGCGAAAGAAAGCTGAAGCGCTTGAAGAAAGCGGTTAGGGTTTCCCAAGAACCCCGCCTCGATCAGTCAGATGGTAATCCTCTGACGCCTTATGCGAATTCCTCCAAATCTGGAGCCCAAGGTTTTCAGGAATCTGATGAGCTATTGCGTTCTGGATCGGGATCCGAGGGCTTGTGCAGCGGAAGTATTTTGGGTTCTGGTTTTACGTATTTGGGCGTCGAGGAGGATGTTTCTGGGGCTAAGAGAGCTTTAGATTTTGATGCCGTTGGTGACGAAATTGATGAGAATGTTGTTGAGGATCGAAGGAAAGAGGTTCAAGAGGAAAGTGACGATGTGCGTTTGGAGGAATTGGAGAAGAAACGGTCTAATCCTGATGATCTTGGGGAGGAGAAATACAAGAAGAAGAAAAAGAGGACAGACAATAGTAGTTTTGACGGGAAGCCCATAGACAGTGCTGCTATCAAACGGAGGACGGAGAAGGTCTCTAGGCTTTTTACATTTTGTTCCTTTTTTTTTTTTTTTTNNNTTTTTTTTTTTTTTTTTTCCGCTTTTGATTTATTTTTAGTTGCTCTGACTTTACAGGAAAGAAGAGATACTATGAAGCAACTCCATGTTGAATCTCAAAGATTGTTGCGAGGTACAAGCTAATCTATATTTAATTATAGAGCTTTTTAGCTTAATGCATCTAATTACATGTCAATTGCATATTATAGAAAGTAGAGATGCGGCGTTTAAACCTGCACCTATTGTTCAAAAGCCCATATCTTCAGTTTTGGATAAGATTCGACAACGGAAGCTACAGATTTTGAAAAAGTAGGTATTCCATTATTTGAATTTGAATATGTATGAATCAGTCTTTGGTATATTTATTAAACTAGCGCTATACATAATTTGAATATATATTTATTTAAGAGTAGTGTTTTTTTTTTTTTTTTTTGGGGGTGCAGGACTCTCATTGTAAGCGGTACTTCTTTTATTGATGATAATGATGGTTTCTCAAGAGAGGTTACAGTGGACCATGATATAGAATGTGCTCATGTTAATGGAAGAGAAGATAATAGAGTTTCAGAAGCCACAGTTGAGGAGACAATTGCACATCCAACCAAAGTGGAGAACATCAACGATGGGCTACATATGGATGGATCTAATGATAGCCTAACATACTCGAGATGTGAAAATGTTGCTTCCAAAATGGTGAGTTGAAAGAGGCGTATAACAAAAACTGCCTAATATCTCATTCTTTACTGTGAAATTAAGTTTGATTTTATTATTGTACAAGTTGGCTGAAGTTTTCTTATAATCCTTAGTGTTTAGTGTGCTAGGCAAGTTAGGTGATAAAGTCATGCTGAGGTAGACCTGTAATTTTTGGTATGATTGCCTTTGATTTGCAGGCTGCAGGTGAAGAATCCAAACAGGAATTTCGAGCTCCCATCGATGATACTCAGGTTCTCTTGTTAGTCCATTATTACTACAGTTTGAAAATGTGTTGCTGCCACTCTTGAAATAAATTGAAAATTACTTGTCATATTACTTGTTCCAGGATCTTTTTTCTGATTCCCAAACAAGTGACACAAAAGATGATCTAATGAATGAGACACCTAGCAGTCCTTTGGAAGAGGTTTTTGTACCATCCATACTTGCAATGAACTTAAAGTTTGATTCTGCCCCTCCCGATGATGTGTAAGTGTTCAAAGTTCACATTTCTATGCTGTTTTTGGATGTTGTGATTTATCTTTATTTCTCAGTTTTCAATCTATTCATGTATATTATGCACAGTCTACCTCCATTCCTATGTCAATAGTTTATTCAAAGGGTAGCACCTAAATGATGTACTTGAATCAATATTTTGTATGAAATGTGGAATTTTGTTGGTTGCGTTTAATTGTTAGATATAGGAGTAAAGTGGTGTTAAAGCATAATTTGAGTCTTGTATTTGCATCCTGTAAAGACTAAGAGTTGGAAATTTGTTTTTTTAGAAAAATTATCCTTAAAGGTAATGTTTCTGTTTGTAGTTCTACTGACGAGGACAATGATAAAGAGAATGTTGATCCCCATCCACATGGGTTAGCGGACTCATCTTCATCTCCACTTGGTGATCCTGTCAAAGCTTTTGTTGATGATGAAGCTGAGGAAGAAGATAACAGTGATAATGACCTAATGCTGTTCCGAAATAATGATGAAGATGAAGATGAAGATGATGGAGATGCTGAGGAGCTTAATGACATGATAGCAACTGGATATGAAGAACAGCCAATTGATAACGAAAAGCGGAATGAACTCCATCAGAAGTGGCTTGAACAGCAGGATGCAGTCGGAACTGAAAATCTTCTGCAGAAATTGAAGTGTGGTTCAAAACTTAGAGAATCTACTTTGCTTGAAGAGAAGGAATTTGCAGAAGGCGAGGAAGATGAAGGGTTTGATTCCGAAGATACAGAAGATTTAGTCCCAACAAATGTTGTGCGAATGAATTTACGTAAAGTAAAGCAAATGATTCCTCAAATGTTTACTGACAATGATAATGCATACTTATCATCTGATGATGAGGAAACAGATAGGCGGCTGACTAAACAATGCCTGCTTGGGAAAGCTGTGAGTTCTTGGCAGTACCCTTAAGAAAAATAATTATGGCTTGCTAGAATTAACTTTTTTTTTTTGCAACAATTTTGCATATCTTATAGCTTTATTAATAGAAGCTCAACATTATAATTTGAAACAGGAAGAGCGAGCAACTTTCCTGTCACCTGCAGAGGATGAAAGTTCTAAAGAAGTTTTTGGTCTAATAAAGAAGCTGAATATTGTTCCCAGCACTGTGAAGAAAGCCAAGACATTCTGTAAGATATGCTACATTATTTAGCTCATTGGTTCAGCAATGAAGATATGCAGTACATGTTGTTTTGCTGAATTTTTAATGTGTTTTTTAATATCATTGCTATTTTTATTTTTATTTTTGCAGCCTCTTTTGATATGCCACTTATGGGAGGAAACAGAAATATATCATCGAAGGTAAATTTGTTTTTGCTACAGGATGTTAAATGCAAAGAAGTCTGCACTGCCTCTATTTTAATATTCTCAACAACTCTTCTGCTAGAAACATTTTGTTATTATACCCCAGTTTGTTACACAATTGAGCTTGATGATGAACCCACATTGCACCAAAATAGTTTGTCATTACTCATTTGTTATATACCTGTGGTGGTGGCTGGTGCTCGTCTCCTATTCGAGACACTAGTATAATTTGGCACAACTTTAATTACTTGCCTGATGTGCTTGAGGCATCTCAAGCAAGAATTTCAATCTTTTTATTATGTACGAGTAAAAAATTTGTCTATCTTGAGAGATCAGCGTTACCAAATGCTGTTGATTTTGACATTTCCATTGGTGACTGCTGCAGTCATCTTTCCTTGGTAGGGGTTCAACTCATTGTCTACCATCATCCAAGAAGCGTGGATCAGGAAAAGGTCGTTCTTTTATATTCAACGAGATGATACCGACGGTAGAAGCATCATACCAATCTCAGATGGAGGAATCTTCAGAAGCGGTAAGCTTTATCAGTATGCATATAAACTTTTCCAACATAATCATTAATCAAATATTTACCATTTTTAATGTTTTACTGTTCACTTGCGGATAAAATGTTAAATTGATGTCTGTGTTTAATTAACAATGCTGAATATATTTAAAACTTTGTTGGGTGGTGAACTGAATTCAGATTGAGAAACAGAACCGGCCAAGGACTGCTCCGGTCAAGGTTAATACCTCACATATTAAGACAAGTACCCAGAAATCAACTACGGCAACAGCTGCAACGAAGCCAACAACTTCATTATTAGACATACTGAGACAAACTTCGTTGAAATCAAAGCTCTGCCCTCTCGATAATACTATCACCCAAACTCAATCTGTACTGGCTTCATTCAAGTTGGCCAAGAAACCCATGTAGCTAAAGGAAGATTCTGAAGTGTATATATGAATTGAATATAATTTTTAGTTTGCTTCATGTTAGTTACTTTACTTTTTGAACTTAATAATTTTTTTCCTAGTGCTTAAATGACTAAATGTGTCCAAATTTGTTATTAATTTTTACATGAAGCTTTTGCACCTTGAATGGTTTTACTGCCTTAAAAATTATGTGCAATGAGATGGGAAAAATGTTGCACATGATATGAAATGGACTAAATTAATTGTATTGCCCTTTCGGCATGTAATCTTGTTGATTGCAAATAATGTCGTTTTCCACGAAAGTGAAGGCGGTGGAGCAATGTGTCCATATTTAGTATCATGCGACGTGTTTCCTTTTCGCATAAAATGGTGGAAAAAACAGTAATAAATTGAGCAGCTAGCAAAAGTAGCATGTGGGACCAGTGATGAAACACTGCGTTTTGCTAGAGGCTTTGAATGTCCTTTTTCGTCACTCGATAAATGGATAATTACCTCAATGTCGTCTACGTGTCACTGTTGGCAGTCAACAGATAACATCAGAGATAAAACCCGTCCTTACCGAATCATTTTGCATTATATTACAGCTTAAATTTCCACCTCGTGTTTTGTGGAAATGATATTCTTGCCCTAATAAATCTAAATCTAATTTTGGCTTCGTATGGACCTGAGTCAAAACTTCGCAGCTCAATTCCACTCCAAATCTGTAATAATCCCTCCACGGGTTCATCAAATCTAACACGGACTTGTTTCAAATCCTCAAAATACCAGATCCAAACAAGGAAAAAAGATCCACAGTTTACGCGCGTGCTACAGTGGCCAAGCACTGAAGCAAAAACTTCCCCAAGCTAAGCTTCTTTCAATGGCGATTAATCTTAAAGGCAAGCTCTTTTTGCTCTTTTCCCTTTTCCTTTTAGCTTCCCCACATGTTTGTAGGGTTTTCGCAAACTCTAACTCGGTCTCGATCCAAGACGAGGACGAGAACGATCCTTACGTCGAATCCACACCTGAAAGTTCGAGTAATTCCAATCAACAAGTACTATTACAAAAACTGGATGAAATAGTAAGGAACCTCAGCGAAATAGTTACCAGATTAGAGTCGAAGATTTCGGAGCCTCCCAGAGAACCATTTTGTGATAAAAAGGAAAAGACCGAGGAAAGAAAGAAGACGTACGATAATGGAAGATCCATTCACGAAGCGAAAGAAGAGGTCTCCGAGGGTAAAATTCCAGAAGCAGAGAGAGCGAGGCCGGTTTCGGTTACAAAGTACAGCCCGTTTTGGTCGGAGAAGTTTCAGTTTGTGTCGGCTGTGAAACTGGACTCGCAAGCTACTTGTATTGATGCTTTGCCATTTCGGGATTACGAGGGACAAAGTAAGTACGTTGCGGTTGGGGATGACAAGGGGAGGCTCTATGTGTTCCTGAAAAATGGAGATGTCGTGGTTGAGCACCATACGACGTCGGACTCGCCCATTACTGCTATTGTTTCCTACTTGTCCGTGTATAGGAACGAAAGTTTTGTAGTCACGGGGCATAAGAACGGTGCAATTTTTATGCATCGGGTATGGGAAGGATCAAGTGGAGAGGAATGGAGTTCGCTTTTAATGGAAAATGTGGGTAAATTTGTGTCAGATAATAATGGTGAAGATGGGTCGGAAATAACAATCCTGGAAGTGCATCATGTGGGAAGGATAAGATACATATTGGCTGCTGATGTTAATGGGAAAATTAGTGTTTTCAGAGAGAATGGAACTGTTTATGGTTCGACCGTGCCGTCGAGTAAGCCGTTAGCTTTCTTGAAGCAGCGGCTTCTATTCTTGACTGAGACTGGTGCAGGGTCATTGGATTTGAGGAGCATGAAAGTTAAAGAATCCGAATGTGAAGGGCTGAACCATTCTCTTGCTCAGAATTACGTTTTCGATGCAACAGAACGGTCAAAAGCATATGGGTTTACATCAGAAGGTGATCTGATTCATGTATTGCTGTTAGGGGATATAATGAACTTCAAATGCAGGGTTAGATCTAAGAAGAAGTTCGACATGGTTGCGCCGCTTGCTTTTCAGGCTATAAAGGGGTATTTGCTGATTGTCAGTGCGGATAAAGTTTTTGTTTTCAATGTTTCAACTCAGCACTATGTTAGAGTTGGTGCTCCTCGAAGCATTTTCTCTGCTAGTCTTGATGACATAAGATCGTCGTTCTTAAATTCTCAGACCGTGGATGTAGATGCAGAGACGGGACAGACCATACCCTTGATAGCAAGTGACCGTGAAAAGCTCATTGTTCTTGGACTCGGCGGTGGGTACGTAGGAATGTATCGCTCTAACCTTCCAATGTATAAAGGGCAATCCAATACAGTACTATGGACAAGCCCTGTTTTGTTCTTTATAATTTTTCTGTTTGTAGTTTATCATTTTTTTGCTAAGAAGAGGGAAGCACTTACTTCATGGGGACCGGATGATCCGTTTAGTTCGACAGCAACCGCCACCGGAGCTCCCTTGGGGGGAACCAGCTCTGCCTCTGGAGACAGAACTTTTATTGACTCTTCTTCAAGAAATTCAGATATGATGGATCTTAGAAGTGGTGGTCTAAGAGGTCCATCAAGAAGGTATGTTTCACCGCCAAGATATGCTGGTGGAGCAACCAATTCCTATAGGCCGGCTTCTACTGAACACAACTCCAGACCAGCCTCTGTTGATCCCAATTTTAGAGCCCCTTCAGAGCTTAAATTTAGGGGATCAACTTTAGAATCTTCAGGTTTTTCTAAACGAAGAGATCTGTTTGTAAACAATCAAGGCGTGGATGAAAGCAGCTGACTTCTATGTGCTCCTTGCTTCGGGAGTTTTCTTTTTTACTTTTTCAAACTTTAAATCATTCATTTGGCATTTTAGGGCCATTTGAATTTGCAATGGTTGTATCATTAAACTGTTATTGCATAAGAAATATAATCAAAAGATAACATTCCTTTGATAGACCTTATCACGTTCTTTTACGGAAGCAATTTTTTATTTAAAAAAATATTTAGATTATATGAAATTATCAATGTACTAACTAATAATATATTAACAAATTTGGAAAATATTTTAATGCACATAGCATTATTATTTTTTCTTTATATATATCGGGTTCTCTAAAATGATGCGTAATTTTAGTTATAATAATAAAAAGTATATTTAAATATATATGTGCAATATTTACAATGATAAAATAAAGCATGTAAATCTAGACAAATATTATTACGTATTTGATAATAAAAGTTTGAACTACGTCGAATCATGTACGCAATGATTATATATAATTTTTTTTTTCTTTCAGTTAGGAGATATGAAAATTTGCTCTACATTTTTTTTATTTCTGCTGGGACATACCTCTAATGGAGTAGAAAATTCACTGTTAAATGGAGAATCGAGGTGAAAATGGAGCAAAAAATTTGCACCGGAGTAGAATTGGGGTGGGGACATAGAATATGGTCTTTGTCCCGTATTTGCTCCGTTTATATTATATATAATGAAAATATTTTTTATTAACTTTTATACATTTAATGATAAAATTTATATATCCTTTTTTATATTTTTCTATTGCTTGAAATTAAAATAACAGCATTTTAAATTTTTATCTTAAAAAATTAATTTTCTCTAACTGTTTTATAAATTAATTTTTTTTAAAAAGATAAACGGAGCAACGGGACGACCAACGAGAATACCTGCTTTGCCCCACTCCCACATAAATAGAGAATGGATGGGGACCGAGATGAAAATTTCCACAAGATAGGGTACGAGAAAAGTTGTCCGGCCCTCACCTTGTCCTGCCGCATTGTTATCCCCGTTAGTTAGCCCCATTTATCATCTGCTTGAAACTTTGTGCTTTGGTCCACCTCCGGAAAAATTATCTCGCCTATGTTTGGGGCTAATACTTCTGGATGGAGTTGCCCAGCTAAATAGAATAGCTGCTTCTCACTCTGCATATAGGATCTTTAATTGATCCCTAAACTGCTTGCTTTCCTGTTGTTTTAAGCCCTAAGAACCCTTATCCCCCCGTTTGGAGCCACCTTCTTCGTGCATGCTCATCCTTAAAATTTTGCTTAATTCATCGCTTTTTCTACGACCAACGACCTCAAGTCCACGTGAAGATTAGGTTAGAATGTGCGACTCCATTTGATGAGAAGATGGCGCCAATAGGATGGTATGGTTACCCTTAGAATGAAGGTGAATGATTCTCACAAAATCCAAGAGTAACAAAATAAGTTTTGAATTGGTCTTCATAGCTATTAAATCCATCAAATTGATGACAAATATCTTATAATTTAAAAATACATACTTGAAAAACAAACATTTGACTTTGACCTATCAAAATTTGTATTGAGGATTAAATTCGATAGGTTTGCCGCATGTATTAATTATGGTTCTCATTCTTCTCTAAAATTCATTTTTAATGTAAATCAATATTTATTTTATAAATCAATATTTACTCTTGCTTTTCTTTTACTCGAAAAGTGTACTTTCATATCCCTTTTATCACACAAATGGCTACATTGATGCGACACTCAAAATCATTTAACGAATCAAATCTTAGCTAATAATCTACATGTAAATTCTTCATGAAATTGAAATCATTACAATGTCAAAAAAGGATGTACCACTAATTTTCGAGCATATATGGATGCAAAACAATTGAATTTTCAAATTCTATGCGTCACCAACTCATCAACAACACAGATCAGACAGGAATTGACAAGCCTTTTTTAGCCATGCTATCCAAAACATCATTGAGGGCTTGACACAGTCCGACTATCTGCAAAGGGATAAAAGATATTTAAAAAAACTACCGTAAACATCAAGACTCGAGATAATAACCAAATTTGACCAATTGATTGATTGTCAAACTGATGTATTTGAGACTATTGCCTGCCCTTAAGACAGAGTTCCTTTCTCCTCTGCTCCATATATTTGGTTTGAAATTTGTAAAGATTGATTTATAATTTACCTGTTGGTCCCATTGCTGCAACTCTTCAGTGTCATCCTCGAAATGTATGACAGCTTCCACCTGAAATAAACATTTTAGATTAATAATGCAGCATGCAAAATAGAAATGATACAGCAGCTCTTAATAGTCCTCAAAATAAACGTGGAGAATCAAACATCTCACCATAGAAAGGGAAGATACAAAGCATTTCTGGTTAACAAAACTTTTCAGTTTTCAGTCAGGTTCAGAAAATGTTTTTGTTCACAAAGAAATTTCAAATTATGGAAATGCTACGAAAAACAGGTCAGATGGCAGATAAAAAGAATGTTGTTTCCAGCTTGAAATGAAAACTGAATGTGACCTCTTCAAAATCTTTGTTTCCATGTTATTTGCCAGATTTGCCCTAGGATATTATCTATGGGTTCTATATTTCTTAGCACAATATGATATGACAGACAAAACTCATTCTTGGGTAAGTAACAACTACACTTTTAATACCTGATCAATAGATCCCCTCATTCTATCTTCATAGATCATTCTTGATGCTATCTTCTCAGCCTGCAAGCAAATAACTATAGCCCTTCAAGAAAGCTTAAGATATACTTTGCCAGGAGAAATAAATTTAGAACTAGAACAGAGAGGAAATATATATCAAAAAATAAACACAGGACCCAACATCATAAAAGACTCACAAACATCTCGAAGCTTAGAGGAGGTAGCATGTTAGCACCAACAGCAAAATAAAAGGAGAAACAAAATGAAGAAAAAAGGTGAAAGCAACTAACTAGCAGAAACTTGCAGCTTAATGGATTACTAGAAAAATAGCAGTACATAAGTACTCAGACATAAAGAAAGGTTCAGATGTTAACTTGGAAAATTTTCAAAAAAAGAAATGGGCTGTGCCTCTATTGACACAGACACAGTAGAATGCCCAGAGATTCAAAAGCAGAAACATAAAGAGTGGTAAAACCCAGGCATGTCCTAATATCCCCACAACTATACAATTGTAATGGTTTATCCTATTCCCACACACCTAGCTACCAAATACCCCCTTCTCTGTTATTAGTAGAATTCAAATTCTAATGAATGATATATGACAAAAGAGCAACAGGGAAAGAACAGGCGGTCAACAGCAGTCAAAATTACCATAGGAGATGCAGGTACTAAGCGTATAAGATAAGTCAATTTATCTTCCTAATCCTATACCATTATTAGAGAATAAATGTCAATTATTTCAATCTAATAGAAGTGCTAAATAAAGGTCATGATAGATGTTTACTCCCAAATCTTTCTATGATGAAAACATCTTATGACAGGAATGATGTTTATTCCAAAACGTTTTCTATTGTGCAAATATCTTAATACATTCTATGCTGCAGTCTTTTAACTTCAGAACTACCATCTCATTCTCAGCTAGCTCGGAAATTATAAATCCAAGAAAGAAGTTATGACAACCACACGAGATCGGGATGAGATTCCAGTTATTATAGATCATCTAGATATATTCTTTTTTCATATGAAGAAAGCAACTGATTAGCAAATGTACGAAAAAATTTGTCTATACCTCATTCCTACACCAAAATTAGAAGGATGCATAAATGTAACGCTCAAAGCATTCTTCATTATAATTGAATTATAAAATGAAACTAAAGTAAATGAGTAAGGAAAAGAACCACGCAAATTAAAAATATATAGATATATATATATATTATTTAGCAGGGGAAAAAACCCATACCTTATGAGGTTCTATTCCCAGCAAGGTGCCCAACTCATCAAAGCTGTAAGAGAAATATATTAAGTCAAATGGTCATACCAGAAAGAAATAAAAGAAAGAAGGGAAAAAAGAACAAGAAAGCAATTTCCAACCTAATATTTGTGTAAAGTTTGCTTGCACTCAGCAGATTATGCTCGATCATTGCACGATCAAGCACAGTAAAATTGTCAGGAAGAAGTGCTTTCTGTTAAAAACATATAGAGGCTAAGACTTAGTTATAATATTTTCTAACCGCAAGTAAAAGTTGCAGATGCAACTCCAAAATGAAAGGGGTAAATGTATATAACCTGATGTGCTTTTAATACTTCGGCAAATGCATCAATTTCTGGTTTCCGCAAAATCCTCTCCAAGTAGACCTATTATTCCATTAAGGAAAGGTCAAAGCTTAACAACATAAAAACATGATGCCGGTCAACTTTATACGACTTAAGTAGCCGTACCTTTTGTAGTATTGGATAAATTTTCAACTTAGAGCACCGTTCATCCTGAATCAAATGTCCAATGCATCAGCAATATACGAACTAACAAACAAAATGATTTGTTATGTGTACATGTTTTTCATCTAGAGTGGATGCTTACTTTGTATAAAGTAGCAAGAACACGAGAACGTTGAGGTCCTGCAGCAGCAAGAATTGTACATGTTACAGCAGCAGATAGAGCTTGTTCTAGTGCCTCCTCATCAATCTCTCTGAAAAAAAAAAATGGCATCTATACGCTATTTTAACTGCCAAAGTAGAAGAATCAAATGGAGGATAACTACTAGGAGAGTACAACACATTTAACAAATAAACCGCGTACTTTATAGTTTGAGAATATTTTATCCCTGAACATAAAATACAGTAACTTATGGACAACAGATATCTTAAATTAAATAGGACCAATGCAATTGATTCACTATTTTTAAAAATCTACTCAAATACTTAAAGAAAGAGAAAGAGTTCAGCTTATAGATAAAATTAAAAATTACATACTCATCGCCTATTTGCCTCTTCTCAATCTGAGAAATATCATAATATCGTAGGGCTGCTTCTAAGAACTTCCTCTTTAAATCTAAAATCCGGGCATAACAAACCTGACAAAAAGATGAAAGAAAGTAAGCACTTAAAATAAATACTTAACAAAGAAATTTAACATAATCAAGATTGCGAACAGTCAAACCTTATATTGTAGATTCAATACTTCATGGTGGCTGCTGCTAACCAAGAATGAAGCTTTATTTATGAAAGCTTCTGCATTAACAGCATCATCATCCTGCATTTTTCACCCAAGCAAAAATGTTAATCACATTCCTAATATATACGGAACACATCCGGAGAATAGACTTTCATATTGGTATCAAGACCAGACGTTACACAAGTAATAAATAAAGGCACAAAAAGTAGTTTCAGCATTTAATGAATAGTACAGTAGGTCCAAGAGCCATAAAAGACCCTCTTAATCTAGAAATTATATTTGCAGACAAATGCCAATACCTCAAGATATAGGCGAGCTATTTGGACACATTTTGACAACCTGAAGGTGTCGTCCATCACTCTGATTGAGATGCCACAACAACATGGAGATCGTTTATATGCGGATTATAACAGATTTGTAGATATACCCACTATCATTGAAAAATAAAAAATGCAAAAAATTTAAAAGTGGATCTTACTCTCAGACCTCATTCCAGAATCTAGATCAATGCCACTGAGCATCTGGGCTGCTTTTGACCATTGCTGCTCAGATTCATATAGCTCTGCAAGTTTCTCCCGTATAATTAGTACCTGCAACTCTTACAATCATAACACTTTCCTTCAACCAAAACAAGTAAAAACGACTAGAAACATAACCATAAGCCTCGCCAACATATAAAAATGTATCATGCTGATGCAGTATTTTCAAAGTATTTGAAGCCACAAGGTACAACAATTATGAAAGAAAAACCATAAATTACGGTTAAAAAAAACTACCTAAAAAAAAATAGAAGTAAAAACATCACGAACCTGTTCCTCAAACGACACAACTCGGGGCTGAATCTGCGCAAGGGTATAATGAGCAATCTCTTTCTGAGTCTCCGGCGCCAACCTCCCCAATTCTTGAGCAAAAGTCTGCAAAAGTTGCCGCGAAACCACCAACGGAACATCGTCTGATAACACTGCAAGTTCGAAAAAAACACTAGGGTTTAACAAAGCGCTAAATAAATAATCAAAGTAGAAAAACAAAACCCTAGAAATATATAGGTTTAGGCACAAAAAAAAAAAAAAAAAGATGTAGTGAGTAATGATACTGTGGTCGATGAACTTCTTGGCTTGTACGATGTCGTTTGAAGAAATAACGGAGGATAGAATGTGCTTGTACTGCTCGATCTTTTGCCTCTGGTCGGAGATCGCAGAGGCGTTAGCGAAGGCGCTCTCCATGGCTCCTTCTTCTTTCTCTTCTTCTCCGAAAGGTTGAGATCGAAACCCTCAACCCTAATATACTACTTGAGAATAATCCTTGCTGGCTCTACTGCTACGCTGCTAGTTTGCTTGGCGGAGTTTGTTTTTTGGAACATTTTCTTTTTCACGGTAAATTCCAGTCGCTCTTATAGAGCACGGTGCACTGGTTGCGTTACACTGCAGCAAATCCGTTAGGAACACGTCAGCATTGCGAAAGGGTAATCTTGTCATTCAGTTTTTCAATTTCTTTGCGCCTATGCGGCTAGACTTGGCAAATTTTAACACGACCCGTTAACACGACACGAACACGAATGTTTTTTATGGGTTTGGGTCTAGCTGAAACGGGTTGGGTTGATAACGGGTGAACTCATTAAGAACCCGTTAAGATAACGGGTCTTAACGGGTTAACACGCGAAAACCCATTAAGACCCATTAACAACCCGTTACTGTATAATGGCATTTTNATTAATTAAGAAAACATTTTTTTTGGGTGAATTTTAAGAAAACATTTTGTTTTGAGATATTATCACCTAATGTCTCTAAACTATATCGGGTTTTACAACTTCATCCCAAAATTTTTTTTTATCTCACTTTCGTCTTATAACTTGTGTTAGTTTGTCACTGTAACTCATTTTCTAGGTTTCCGTTCAATTTTGCCGTTAAAATCCACGTGTGAGTCATGTAAGGCATTTTTTGANCAACACGAAAGCTTAATGGGTTGAGTTTGGGTAAGAAAATTTTAACACGAACACGAATACCACACGACACGAACACGACACGATACGACACGTTGCCAGGTATATCTGCGGCTAATAACTACGTGGGAATTTTTTCTTCTTTTTTTTTATTTTTATAATATATGGATAATGGGTTTTTTTTTTTTAAATGGATAATTATATGTATAAAATAAATTTAATAATGTTTTTTGTAGGCAAAATACATTTTAACTTCTTGAAACTATGAAGTTTTTTTTTTAAAATTAAATCTATTAATTAAGAAAACATTTTTTTTGGGTGAATTTTAAGAAAACATTTTGTTTTGAGATATTATCACCTAATGTCTCTAAACTATATCGGGTTTTACAACTTCATCCCAAAATTTTTTTTTGTCTCACTTTCGTCTTATAACTTGTGTTAGTTTGTCACTGTAACTCATTTTCTAGGTTTCCGTTCAATTTTGCCGTTAAAATCCACGTGTGAGTCATGTAAGGCATTTTTTGAGGGTTAATGGCTTCATTTCACACTACCTAATGATGTGGCTGTAAGTTGTTGCCACGATGGCTTTTTTATTCCACGTGGACTTCACAAAGTCAAATTGAGCAACCCTGTAGCACCCACTCACAACCACGCCACGATAACAGATCGTAACAGTTATTCCCCCCCAAAAAATGCACCGTATCGTCTTTTGTTAGAGCTAGGCAAGTGAGTAGTCAATCATTTCCCGACCAGTTTGAATCCACCGTATCAGTTGTTCCCTCCCCAAAAAAAACAACGTATCGACTCCAGTTAGGATTAGGGTAAGGTTGATTTTGTTGTTGTCATTTCCCCTTTTGATTACGCAACAATTTTCCAAAAAAAATATGAAATCTGTCCAATTGGAATTTCAAATTGACTCATCGGTTCACATCGGCGAAGGAAACGCAATATTGACACTTTGGTTCTGTACTTTTCCAGAGGAAAAGATTGAAGAGAAAAAATTTTGAGTACGGAAATGGAGCCATCTGACGATGATTCTGAGTTTCGTGGTTATCATATTTTTTCGGACTTTTTATAGTTTAGGGTTTTGAATTTTTTTTTATGTTTGAGAATGTTTTTTATTATTATAATTTATAAATTCGTGGGCATAGTGCTTTTTTTTTATTATTATTTGTTTGCATTGATTTTAGGGTTTAGGTTTTAATATTTATAAATTCATGTTTGCTATGTACTTTTTAGTTGTTTTTGTGTGGTCCACTGCTTTTGCTTTGAATATTTGTAGTTTGTAGTGTTGGAAAATGTTTTTAATTTGTGTGGTCCACTGCATTGATAGGGAAGTTCAGATTTCTGTATTGTTTGTTATTTACTTTCGAATTGTTTTTGTGTGGTCCACTTGTTTGTGCTGAAGACTTACAGATTCAAGTTTTGGATAGCATTTTGTATTTGTGTGGTCCATTGCATTGATAGGAAAGTTATGTATATCTATTTGTTTGCTAGTTACTTTTGCATTTTTGTTGTCTGGTTCATAGTACATGTATTTTATTGAAAATTAGTGTCACTCTTGTTGTTTTCTATTGTTTTTGACGATGATTTGCAGTAATTTAATTTGTACTAAACATGTTATGCCTACAGCCCCTGGATCAAACTATTTCACAATAGAAGGTCGGTGGTGACTTCTATGATAAGGATGGTATTAAGGAATATGTTAGGGGGAGTGTTGACAGATTTTATTACTGTGACCCTGATAGGATTAGTTTGTTTTCTTTTAGGGACATGGCAAACCAATTAGGATACTATGGTAGGATGAGACATTAGTTTTGCCTTCCTGGTATGACAATAAATGAATGTTTAAAGTATATGCACAGTGACTATGAGGTGTTAGAGTTGGCCCATAAACTTCATGAGGGCTAAATAGCTAAGTGCCACATAAATAGGCCTGAGTTACCTTTTCCATTACTTGAAGCACCATTTAATAAGGGAGATATAATTAACATTGAAGAATCTGATGATGAAACATATGAGACCCAACCTCAGCCTCTGGCCCAGTCTCAGCCCCAGATCCAATTGTTATTACTAACATATAAGGCTCAGCCATAGGCCCAACCACAGCCCTAGCCCCAACCATAGACCCAACCCAACCCCAGCCCCAACCCCAAGTTTTGTTACTAACATATGAGCCCTAGCCCCAGGCCCAGACCCAGCCCTAACCACAGGCCCAACCCCAGACCCGGCCTTCAAATGACTTTGATGCCCAACCCAGCTATAGCTATGATGTCAGTGGGGCTGTGAGGGATGATGGTGAGGTAGGAGGAGGTGATGATGTCAGTAGAAATGAGGAACAAATGTCAGATTCAGACTTCCATTAGACGGAGTATGAAGTATCGAATGATGACTTGCATTTTGATAAATATGTGATGGACATGAATGTTGAATGGGCTGGCTTAAATGATATAGGGATTGTGGGGGAGGATGGTGAGGTAGGAGGAGGTGATGACAATTCTGATTTTGAGTATGATGAGGAACATCTTAGGAGTGTCTGTAGTTCGGACAGTGACAATGATGGAGCAAGGGACGAACCCCATTCAGAATTTATTTTTGAAGTGGACATGAATGACTCACAATTTAAGCTTGGTATGAGGTTGTAAGTGTTCATGATGTCAGAAAAGCAGTTAAGGAACATGGCATAAAGGAGCATCAGGTTATTCAGTTTTTGAAGAACGATTCAGTGAGAGTAAGGGCAGTTTGCACTAAAACTAGGTGTCCTTGGTTTTTTTATGTTGCGGTCGAGAAGGATGGTTTGACATTTCAAGTGAAAGATTTCAATGGTGTGCATAAATGCAGCATGGATTATGAGGGAGTTAAGGTTACCTCAAAATGGCTTGCGTAAAAGTTTTTAAATGAGTTTAGGTCAGACCACAAGTGGAAATGGGGCCCGTTTTATGACACTGTGCAAGCACGGTGTGCATTCACACCAAGTAGACATCAATTCTATAAGGCACGGCAGAGGGCTCTTAGAATCATACATGACTCATACCAAAAACAATATGGGATGATTTGAGATTACTGCGATGAGTTAAAGAAAAGCAATGTGGGAAGTTCTGTTTTTGTGAAAAGTGAGTTGAGAGGTGAAGTAAGCGTATTCCAGAGAATATACATCTCCCTTGGAGCTTGTAGGACTGGTTTTTTGGAAGGCTGCAGACCTCTTGTTGGCCTTGATGCTTGTCACATCAAAGGCCAACATGAAGGACAGTTGTTGTCAGCTATGGGCATAGATCCTGATAATGCAATGTATCCGATTGCATTTGCTTTAGCAGACGTAGAAAACACAGATAATTGGACATGGTTTCTAGATCTTTTTATCCAAGATTTAGGAATAGTAAACCAACATGGGTGGACCTTTATCTCGGATAAATAAAAATGTTTAGTAAATGCATTGGATGATCTATTGCAGGAGGCAAAATGTAATGACCCGAATTTTTGCTTACTCTTTTTCTTTATGTTTGGACTAGCTTGACCATTTGGGGGCTTAATATTGAATTTTTATTTGAGAATATTTTTACTCGAACCTTATTAAGATTGGCATAGAGGACGTCGCCACGAGTCCGTAAACTGTCAGCATGCTCAAATCGGAGTTATAGATTGTAAGTTATGGTAAATCAAAAATTGTACTTTAATTCCGGGACAATTTGTTTCTACAAGGTACTTTATTTCAACACTTTTGGGTTTTTTTAATTCAAATAAAGGTACTTTATGGTTGTTTTCAACTACCTTTATTTTTGCTTGGGTATTGAGAGTCTTTAAATACCTTTTTTACCCTTGTTGGCCGGCACATTTTGGATTTTAGATAGAGAGAGGCGCGGGGAAAGAGAGAGAGGGGTCGCACTGTAGCGACACCACCTTTGGCCGGCCATATCTTCCTCGTCCGGCAGAGTTACAACGTGTTCTTGGTACCATTAAAAAGCTGGTGTGATGATATACATGTTGGTACCAAGTTCAACCCCGAAAAACTGCCGGAGCACAGTAGAAAATCGCCGCGAAGTCTCGGAAATACCACCCGCGACAGCCACCACCTCTACCTAGATCTACTCGGTTTTCCGGCGAGTGGCACAACACAGCCACCACCTCAAGCTTCAGAGCACGCCGGCAACCTGATCTGAAGTTGGCCGAGCTCCGACGACCGTCCGACGCGCTGCACGCGTCACTCGAACATGCTGCCAATCCACCTCCACCCGCTGTCGCCGATATGCTCCACCTCTGGCAAGTGGTGGTGCACCGCCCGCCCAGGAAGCTTCCCCTCATGCCGGTGAAGCTAACCCAGGTTGTTCCTCCTCTTTTCTCTGCTGTTAACCTCTTCAACGGACTCAATCTTTGGTCGGATCTTCCTCCCCTCCGGCGGAGCCACCGGCGGCAAGTGGTGGTGCACCATCCATCCCAACGTGTTCTTTGAGTCATGGGCAAGCTTGCTATACCGTCAATTTGATCCAATTTTGGTCGGATTCAAAAATGCCTAATTCCGGTTGAGGTTCGATCTTCGGAGACTGATTCCGACCATTGGCTGGGACGAATCTTGAAATTAAAGGTAGATTCTCATTCTATGCATCTTCAATTTAGTTTCGGTATAAAGTTTGTTAAATTCGGACTTTAAACGGGAAAATCTATGTATTTTGGGGATTTTTACTGATTTGGGGCATTTTCGTAAATTTTTGCAAATATTGGGACATTTTTGTAATTATTGAAAATGTTGGGCAATCTTAGTAATTAGTATTTTAATCTTGTAATTGGAGGCTCAAAGGACTCATCTGAGCCTTTGGTTAGTTTTTCGGTAATTAAAAGAATTTTCAGTAAATTATTTTTAGGTGTTCGTACACGATTGAGGGCTGGACCAGATATCCAACAGGAGCACGCTTCGGATATGTGAGTGCATTTATTTTCTAAACATTTTGGGATTATATATTATTATGATTTAATCGCATATGATTTGTTTTGATTAGATTTTCTTGTGCATTTTAAATTATGCTTATTAAATATATTATATGCTGATTTAAATGGTTGATGATTTAATACTATATATGCATTTGTGATTTTAATGGAATTCATATTTATATGATATTTTTGTTTTAAATGGTTATTGGCGATTTATGAAATTTTGGATATTTTTGCAAGTTTGTAGAAAATGGTAACTTCAAAGAAGAATTGTGGCTTTTGTGGAATTTAAGAAATTTTTGGGGCAATTTTCTGATATTCGAAATATTTGATTGTTTTCGTAAATTTTTTTAAAATAAAAGATTTTTGAAAATTGTTCAAAAATAAAAGGGTTTGAAAAATTGATGATATCCGGTGATGAATGATTTTAGAAATGATTTTGAGGAGTACTACACAGTATCGAGATGTTGATTGAGATGTATGATTATTATGAGCGCTATTATTATTATTATATTATGCCATCATCTGCTGTGGACACGTGTTGGGAGAGAGATTGTGAGGATCCTGCCATGACGGATTTGGGACACCAGTTCGTTGTGATGAGTATACCCCCCTCCCTCCGCCTGTGACGCCGTCAGGACGCTGAGGGTCACATGGCATGATACTATGCTGTGGTACCGGTTTGGTTTTATATTTGTTGATTGTTGATTTTAAATTGATGGTTATGATTTCATGGATTGTGGCCCATGGCCTTTGGTTTTCAGATTGTGACCCACTTGCTTGCTAGTTTATGAAAATGTGTTTGACAATCATTTAAATATTTATGAATTTCATTTATGATTCTGGAGTTTTGATAATGTGATTTCATGGTTTTAGATTGTGAGTTTTGAATTTATGGGTTGGAACCCATGGTATTTGGTTTTAAATCGGTTTTGGATTTAGCAAACGTTTCTACTTACCATTTTATACAAACATGTTGTACAAATAAATTTAAATGTTTCTTGTTGAGATTATATTTATGGTTCTAGTGATTGATTCATGATTTCAATGATCGTTTTAAGTTATGTTTTCGCCCCATAAACTGTTTTATAATGATTTTGAGGATAAAACTAAGGGTTTTGCGAAATAATTTTCAAAACGGGGAACTTTTCAACTGAGTGATGTGAGGTTTGAGTGTAAAAAATTTAACTACTAAACTTATATTTTGTAGTTATCTAGGAGCATTCACGGAGATATTTATATCTCACGTTTTATTTTTTTTTAACTTCATTCCCTAGGTCCTAGCTGCAGGTTCTCGTGAGCTACCGTCTGCATTGCATCCGCTTATTGCTTCTTCTTATGTAATGGAATCTGTTTACTTTCATGTTGTAATATTTATATTTTTCTGTCTATCACATTTAGTGGCTCTGACTTTCCCACCTACTTCCTAAACTATTTGATATTTATTTTGGTATGACTAGTAGATCATTGTTGCGATGCATATCTTATTTACACATTTCGTCTTAATTATTGTTTTCTCGTTTATTTAACCCCCTTTCGGATGAGGATTTTGTCGGCTACCCCGAAGGGATCTGGTGGAATATTCCTCAGGTGGGGCCTCTTCGGATAATCTGGATGGATTTCCGAGGCGGGTCCTGTCACAAAACACAAACATTGTGTTAGACATTTGTACAAGAACTTCTTGCAGCACAAGGCAATGGCCTTAAAACTGAAGTTATGAGTTGCTGCAAGAGCTACAACTATCCCTAGGTTTCGTGCTAAGATGGCATCACTGAAAGAGATGTCTTCATCTGCTTTTGAATGGTTGAATGGAAAAGACCCTAGACATTGGAGTAGGTCGCATTTCAAAACCAGTTCGATATGTGATCTGATGCTGAATAATCTATGTGAGTCCTTTAATTCCTCAATTCTGCATGCTAGAGACAAGCCTATAATATTTCTTTTGGAGGCAGTGAGATGTTATCTTATGAATAGAATGAGGAAGAATAGAGAATCTGTGGCAAAATGGATGGGAGATATTGGACCGATAGTTACCAAACTGTTTGACAAGTCCATAGCAAATATGTGTATGGCTAACTGGGCAGGGGTAATGATGTTCCAGGTCAGAGTTGTGGATGGAGGACAGTTTGTGGTGGATTTGAGAGGAAAGACATGTTCCTGCAGGCGATAAGAAATGAGTGGTCTGCCCTGTATGCATGCCATATGTGATATCTCATCTGTGGACATGGATCCAATGAATTTTGTGGATCCATGTTATAAGAAGGAATCATTCATTAAGGCATACAAACATATAGTTAGCTCAATGAATGGCTCAGACTTGTGGAAAAAGTCTCATATGACACCATTGGAACCACCCAAATTCCGGAGGCAGCCTGGTAGACCAAAGAGAAACAGAAGAAGGGGTACGTATGAAGCATCAGCAACTAAGTTGAGGAAAACTGGTGTAGTTATGACATTTAGTAGGTGTGGAATTACAAGACACAATGCAAGATGTTGCAAGACAGCAACTATCTAACAAGCTGGGCAGCCATCCAGCCAGGCAGCTGGACAAACACAGGTGAGAGATGCCCAAAATAAATTTTTTTCTTTACAAAAGTATTTATTAACTTTTGTTGCTCATAATACCTAATATTTAATTTGTTGCAGGATCAATCGAAGAAAAAGAGGACAAAGAAAATGTCAAGAAGACACAAAAAATCAAGAAAGAATACAGGAGCAAAGACATTACAACAATGGCTGGCAGCAAGCCAATATGAGCAGCTAGATAGCCAATTAAATTCATCTTGACATGCTTTGCGATGGTTTTTTTTTTTTTTTTTAGTTATGGTATGTATTACCAATATGTATTTTGACACATTATGCTTGTATGAATCCCATATGTACAATGTGATGCAGAGGAACATGTATCAGTTTTTTTATAGTTAGTTTTTTGTTTCTTGTATAAATCCATATGTATTTGGAACAACCCCAGACTTTGTAGCACTAAGCAGTTTGAGTATTTGTAGCTCATAAATTGATATGAAATGTATTGATATTTTTGGAATCCAAATCAATTATGTCTAGATATGCATTAAGTTCAAAGTGGCTTCATCCATTCTAAATCAAAATTTAATTTATTTTTTTTGGTAAAAAAACCAAAACTTCAATTGTGTGTAAAACTGGTTTTAATTTTGGAATGACCATTATAAACCAAACCAAATACATCAGGAAAGCAGTGAGACAAAAAGTAACATTATTTATATAACATTTAAATTGTTTCATCACTTATACATGCACATGAAAACACAAAACAGTCTAATACCTTTTACATATGCACATCAAAGTTCAAAATGGATCTAACACTTGCATATTAGTTGAAATTTACATAGTCTCACACTTGCATTACTAAACCCCCTACTAACAGACATCACATTCTCAAAATTTGTCTTTACATTGATGCTTGCTCACACTTATATTGTAACAGTACAGTACACATAACACCAAACAAACAAAAACAAACACTAATCTTTTACGAAGCTTGCAATTATCTTATTACAGTTTTGACATGCCTTGTAATAAGCCCAGAATAATTTGCGATGACCGATCACACATTGGCGGGTCATACCATTCAAAGAAACCACATCCCCGATGTTTTTTGTCCTGCATTTAAAACAAACATAAAATATATTTATCAATTCCATACAAAACACAAATTCATGCCAATTTGGGTTTGCACTAAAATCCATCAGCTATTGTTATCAAAGCTGACAAATTTGTTTGGCATTATAAGAATTTCACAGAATGTTAAAAAACAACAAGCTAACAATTTTGTCTTCCATTCAACATGTATCCGAAAGTTTAATACTACATCTCACTAATTGTTGATACCAACTCTGATAAATTTAAGACAATTAGTTTATTGAGACAATGAACAGAAGTCTAAACGTGTATTTTGCACAACCATGAAACCTCATGCCTAGATTCTTGCATGTCCACGAGGTTTTTTGGATGGATGGTAGCCCATAATTGCACAACATTGGCTGAGAATCCATGCTTAAATGATCCCTTATTCCTTCTTTTGCTGGACTCAGACCGCCACCAACCCTTTATTCCTTCTTCGCCGGAATTAAACCACCAACCCCTTCTCCTTTCCCCAAATTTGCACCGTCATCAGCGACTACTGCCTTCGTCGAAGCAAACACCTTTGGGAAAGCTATAATACAAATCGAGAAGGCAAGCCATAATACAGATCGAGGAAAAAATAAAACTCAGCAATCGAATAACACAAATTGAACCAACCCTAGAAAAAAAGTGGCTTGCGGAATAAAATGAAAGCAAATAAAGCAATGGATGATTGAAAAGGAAGGGGAAGGTAAACGACACCCTTAGAGGAAGTCCATATGGAATAAAAAAGCCACCGTGGCAGCAGCTTACAGCTACATCATCAGGTAGTGTAAAAGGATGCCATTACCTTTCAAAAAATGCCTCACGTGCCTCACACGTGAGTTTTAATGTCAAAATTGAATACAAACCTGGAAAAGAAGTTACAGTAACAAACTAACACAAGTTATAAGATGAAAGTGAGACGAAAAACAATTTTGAGACGAAGTTGTAAAATTTGATATAGTTTAGAGACTTGAGGTGATAATATCTATTTTGTTTATATGCATCACTAATGGGCGATATCCAGTGCAGTACCGAGCATCGGAACTCGAAACCCCGCCAATTGTGGAAAACCACGGGTGCGCGACGAGCAACATTTGGAGTACGCATAACACTTGCCTTCCCTTTCACCAAAAATAAAAAATAAAAACTCAAAAATATCACTTGCCTTCCCAGAATCGGCAACATATTTATACCCACCACCTGCCCCCAACGCGATCAATTTCTCTACGAAAAGCTTTATAGTTTCTCTTTTCTTCACTGGTGACTCTGCTTACTAAACCTGCAAATAAAAGGAAACAGCTCCGAGAAAAAAGACATCGCGGTTTCAGTAAATCGCAGGGACTGCCCGAACACATACCGCATAGAAATGGATAGCTCCGGTTAGTCCCTGCTCTTGTTTCCTAACTTTCTTCGCCTTTGAGACTCAATTATAGCACTGTGTTAATGGCGGTTCAATTCGTTTTCCGGTTCTCTGATCGATTTATGTTTTTTGTCCATTGCTGTTTGGATGGAGAGAAAACCGGATGAAGAATTCGGAAACAAATTCCAGTGTTACTTTTTCCTCAGATTCTTAACTTTCATAATATCTTAGGAAATAGACGCCGTGCTAGTTCTTGAAGTACAGTAGGGTTTTAGTTTTCGATATACGTTATTGTGGACTTCTTTTTGGCCCTTTGAGTCGAGGGGATTAAGTAATTTAATTTTACTGTGTTTGTGAAATGCTTTTGAAGGAAAAATTTGGGAAAGGTTACGGATATTCTAGTTGATTCAATAGGATAGTCCGCGTATTTTTGGAGATTTTAGAATTTCTTTGACTTGAATTTGGTCTCAGATTTAGGGAATAGTTTTTAACTTGTATTCGAATTTAATTTGGTGGAAATATATAAGTAAGATGTAAATTTTATGCAGAAAGAGGCTTAATCTAAAGTATATGGTCGTTTAGTCTAGACTTTATTACTGAGTCCCCTTGGATTTGGTGGATTATGATTTGTATACTTTACATTTACTTTCCTGGGTGCATATCAGCAATACTACATTCTGCTAATATGTAATAGGTCAATTTAATAAGAAGCACAAACGAAAGTGCTAAGGAAGGTCCTTGTTAGTAGTTTCATTATGTTTGATTTTCCTCTTATTTCTAGGGAACTAAACATAAGAATCCAGATAAATATGTTTGCTTCATTGGTTGTTGCCCCTTCGCATTAACTTTTTTGAGTATGGGAATTGTCAGATTAGTTTTATTAATCTTTTACTTTGTTGAATGTTGATGTACCTACCAGGGAACACTCAGGACAACCTTGTGCCACCAATTGAAGGTCTTGCTGGAGGAGGTACAGCATATGGATGGAATGATGGTGGCTTTCACGATGCAAATGCACTCAAAGGATCAATTAACCCTACAAAGGTCCCAACTTCAGATTTAGTGCATCTGTGGTGTATGCCGAGCACTGTTAATGTTGGACTGCAAGAAATGCCCAGGCATTTAGAGCCAGTAAGTATTGTTGTCATATACTGTGTTTTCTGATCAGCATTTCTTCACCTAACGGATGTAAACATAAATGAAAGTCAATGAGAAATGAGAAATAAATTGTTATAGCATTTAAATGTTACAAAGTTTTTTTTTGCATTCAATTAAGGAAACAATTCCTTCTATTCTGGAGAAATTTTCCTTGATTCAATGACTAAATTTCTGCTTTCCTGATTTGTTTTGGAAGGTAAATCTTCTGGCTGCTAGAAATGAGAGGGAAAGTGTTCAGATTGCTATACGTCCAAAAGTTTCTTGGTGTGGCTCTGGAATTGCAGGGGTTGTTCAAATCCAGTGTAGTGACTTACATTCTACATCTGGCGATAGGTTAGTTCATTAAAGTCATATTTTCTTATTTTAGACCTTAAATCAATATTTCAAATTCGTAGTTTGCTGATCTTGGGTATTGGCAGATTGGTTGTTGGACAATCATTACTTTTGCGGCGTGTAGTACCCATATTGGGTTTTCCAGATGCTCTTGTACCTGTTGACCTTCCAGTTAGTCAAATAAGCCTATTACCAGGGTACTAACTGCATTAACTATTAATGGTGTTAATGCTGCTCAAGAAATGTGGTAGAACTAATTATTGGATGAGACTGAGCTCTTTTATTTATTTTTATTCCTTGAACCCACTCCTGGGTGCTTCTCAGGGAAACTACTGCTCTGTGGATTTCTATTGACGTTCCTAGTGCACAACCCTCAGGTCAGTATGAGGGGGAGATCATTATTACTGCTGCAAAGTTGGATACCGAGTGAGCTTCTTTTATTTAATTGATTTGCTGAAGTACTTTGTGTGGATTTTATTTTGTGAAGTGTTACTGACAAAGACTCTGATTGTTGTATGGAGTTATTCTCGCTTTAGTATAATTGGAATTCTGAACTAGCACGTTACTAAGATCTTATTCTGATTCATGGCAGATCTTCAGCTCAATGCTTTGGCAAATCTGAGAAGCATCAGCTGTATAGGGAGCTTAGAAGCTGTCTTGAATTTGTGGAACCCATTGATGGAAAACCAATGGATGAAGTGGTTAGTTTCTTAATGATATTTGTATAGGATTTTGATATCTTTTTACTTTCTAGGTGTAATAAGCTTTTCATGAGAGTATTTCTTTTTTAGGTAGAAAGAGTGAAATCTTCAACTACATCTTTAAGAAGAGTTCTTCTGTCCCCATTATTTTCTGAATTCTTTTCAGACAATGGATCAGTTGATATGATGGATGAAGATGCTATTTCAAACCTTTCAATACGTGTCAAGATAAATTTGACAGTTTGGGACTTCATTCTTCCTACAACTCCATCACTTCCTGCTGTATTCGGTGTATCCTGTATCTTAAACAGAAAAGATCATGTGGAAGTTGAACTTTTTTGAAACTCTTTATATATCGGTTTCAAGTTTTCTGGTCATGTTAATTTTAGGTGGTGAATACTTTTATTATTATATAGGTCTCTTTGGATAAGGTCATTTGTGGACCTAGCACCACATTTTCTAGTATACACAGGGGAATTGATGCTAACATGACACTCAAGTGTGTCAGAAGGTTTAAAATAAATAATCCAAGAAAGTGTCTCAATCTGGAGGATTGTACATTCATATATTCATGCAAGCATGTGAAAAAAAGCGATGCCAGGAAAAGTTTAATATCCTGAGAACCCATGAGCATGATCTAGTTTGATTTCCAAATGGAGAGAATTACTTTTTACTTGTTTCAACCTTTAATATAAACTGAATAATTCTTAGTTGTTGATAGCACTCTTTCCTATGAAATTATTGCAATCTAAAAATAGTCATCTCTCACTGTAAGGTCAGAACTGAGAAAGTTGTTTCAAGTGCTTGCTTCTTTAACTTTATCATAGATTTCTGATACTGTAATTGAGGATCGTTTTGGTGTTGAGCATGGGAGTGAGGAGTGGTACAAGTTACTGGATCAGCATTTTAAGTGGCTTCTTCAGTATAGAATCAGCCCATACTTTTGCAGATGGGGTGATAGAATGCGTGTTTTGACCTACACTTGCCCTTGGCCAGGTAATCTATATTCAGAAATTTCTTTTGTCGGTATTAATTATCTTTAATGCTGTAAGATACACTGATTGTTTTAGAGATACCTTGCTGAATCTAAACTAGTTGTTTGTTTTCCCTGTTTCTCTTTCTTTCTCTTGGTGTTTAGCTGATCATCCAAAATCAGATGAATACTTTTCAGATCCACGATTAGCTGCATATGCTGTGCCATATGGTCGAGCCATCTCTGGGTACAGTCAATTGACTAAATTCACTTTTGCAGGTTTTATTTATGATGGAAACTGACTGAATTCTAAGTTTTTAATCCCCTTGTTCTTATGCCACAGCAGTGATGCAGCAAAGGATTACATGCAGAAACAAGTTGAGATATTGAGGACAAAAGATCACTGGAAGAAAGCGTATTTTTACTTGTGGGATGAGGTATGAACAATGTTACATAGTTGCAGGCAAAGCATGCTATTTCTTGTCATGTTAGTGAGCATTTATGTCTGCATGATGATAATCATGATATGATCACTTGGTTTTAGCTTTTAGCAAGCTATTTCTTGTCATGTTAGCATTTATGTCTGCATGATGATAATTATGATATGATGACTTGGTTTTAGCTTTTGTTTTACTTCCTTTCACCAACAGCTCCTGTCAGGTACATGGCCAGTTTTATGTCCATAATGAATAAGTAAAGTTACATAGTGGTGTTGCAAGATCAATTTTGCATGTCTTTGACCTTCTGCAGAATGCATGGTATTTTCTGTAAGCTAATGTGCATGCAATTTTATGATAGCCACTCAATTTGGAGCAATATGATTCTGTTCGCAACATGGCCAGTGAGATTCATGCTTATGCTCCTGATGCACGTGTTTTAACTACTTACTACTCTGGTAAGAATTCATCTGTTTTTGTACCATTTTTATATGCCTCGGTATACAGTGTTTCCTCTGTCCATCTATAGACGTTATAATTCGCTTCTATCATATAAAATATCACACTCCAAAATTATAACTCTAAAACATCTGGGTTTCTTTTTTTCCCATTTTGAAATAGAACTTGACTAGGTTTTCATCTTATAGAGTTTCATGGACAGTGGTGTGATTCCTTCTCTTTTGGAGTGCTTGTTGTCTACATTTTACTATATTTTAGACCTGTCAATATAGCCTTCATCTGGTTATTGAAGATGTTCTCATATGGTTCTCTTCTTATACGTAGGGCCGACTGATGCACCTCTTGCACCTACTGCTTTTGAGGCGTTTATTAAAGTTCCAAAATTCCTGCGTCCTCATACTCAAATTTATTGTACAAGGTATTGTCGATTGGTTAAAATAAAATGCCACTTGAGAATTTTTTTTTCTTCTAAAAAAGAAAATTTATTTAAGAAAACAGTTGAATACTTTATCTCATTTGTTTTCTTTTTGGTAATGAATTTTTTTTTTCATTTGTTAATAAACTTTTTTCATTTGTTAATTATGATTATTTGAGGAATGAAGGACTATCAAACAGATATCAGCAATCAACTTGCAATTGATAAAATGTTATAATTTATATAATATATTAATGTTGATCAACTTTCATTAATCAAAAAGTTAGTTAATGCTCAAATATTTTTAATGGACAAAACTCTTTTTATATGCATGATTGAACACACATGTTCCGTTGAAATATTTTTTTAGATTCATACAATTTGGATTTATGTGGATATACTGGTTTTGAGTGTAAATATCTTAAGAATAAGTTAAATATGACTTCCCAAAATTCTCCAAGTACCATTTTGCTGACAAGATGGATGATAGTGCAAAAAGTTTAAAATCTTATGTGAATCTGTAAGTTTGGAAATATAGAGGTACACGTTGATAACATGCAATATACAAGGGGCGTTACTGAACTATTCCCTTCAGAAAACAATTTTGGCTGCATGTTTTCCCATCAGAAAACATTTTTTAAGTACATGGCTATAGTGGGGCCAAGTTTCTAAGTACTCTTTATGGTTACGATCAATGTTTGAGGTGAATATCAATGATTATGTTATGACTCTTGAATGAGTACCAGATGTCACAAAATGAGTACTAAATGACTCATCAGACTATGTTAACCATGTATCCAAATATAGTTGGAAGGTAATTAGTCAATCGTTCTGTCTAGAAATAAATTAAGATGTGATTTTACATATGCAGTGAATGGGTTCTTGGGAATCGAGAGGATCTGGTCAAGGATATTCTTGGTGAACTACAACCAGAAAATGGCGAGGTAATTCCAAGGCTGGCTTTACGCTTATCTTAAATCTAATTTCTTTCAGAAAACAATCTGAATTTTAGTTGTTTCACATTGTGATTGTTTTATAGTTAATATAGAATTACAAAATTATGTTAGCACTGATCCTCACTTTGAGATATATAGCAACATAGCATTCCAATTCCTTAGCAGGCTGGATCTTGTATTAAATCGAGGACTTTGTCTCTATTTGTTTATATTTTTGCTGAGTCCATATGCCTTGCCATGCTAAAGGTTTTATCTTTTCTGTTATTTTCTGGATGTTCAGGCACAGTGGCATATAGACTGATTATTTAAGCAAATTGATATAGTTATTTTTATCTTGTTAGGATCTCAAATGTACATGTATAATTGTTGCTGTTATCGCATTCCTCTAATTTATTTTATTTTATCGTGAGTTTAGTAATCAAATATGTACACTCCCACTTGTTAATTGTTAGTAAAAGTAGTCCATTCTATTCTGTATGTCTTGCTAGTGTAAAGTGGAAATGAGTATGACAATGGAAGATGCTATTTGCTGTCAGTTTTGTCTAAAAAGTTGAAGTAAAGACTGGGTTTGGCTTTTTGAGCGTAAACCCCTATTTTCTAATTAATTCAAGAACTTAGAGGCAGCAGTTGACACAATTGTATGGGCCTGCTGATGCAGGAAATTTTTACATGTAAGCCTTGCATTTAACTAACAAGCTTTAGCTAGATAGTATGTGGAGCTTATTTAAAGGACTTCATGGTTTAAGAGTTTGGGTGTACAAACCTTGCAAGGGCCATTGGGTTCTCAGCCTATAATATGAATTTGCTGAAATAACATGTGCGATTTTATTTTTTAATAGTGACTCATGTTCTCTAAGAAATTATTCATGTATGGATGCAGCATAGCTATTACTATAGTGCATTATGTATCTTACTTGCTGAAGAGAAGTGAACTCGCCTTCCCTCAGGAGTGGTGGACTTATGTGTGCATGGGACCATCCGACCCTCATCCCAATTGGCACCTCGGGATGCGAGGTACACAACACCGTGCTGTAATGTGGCGAGTATGGAAAGAAGGTGGGACAGGATTCTTATATTGGGGAGCAAACTGCTATGAGAAGGCAACCATTCCTAGTGCAGAGGTATTGTGCCTGGAATTTGGCCTTCTAATCATGCATGGGGAAATAAACATTTTTTAAAAGTTATGTCTGTGCATGTGAACAGATAAGATTTAGGCACGGCCTCCCGGCAGGAGATGGAGTTCTGTTCTACCCTGGTGAGGTCTTCTCATCATCACATGTACCAGTTGCTTCACTAAGGCTAGAGCGCATTCTCAGTGGTTTGCAAGTTCGTAATACTGCACTGTGATGTCTATAATTTCCCAGTCATCGCTTCCATTTTTTATTTTATTTGTATGATTTCTGTAAATCACTTCATAGTTCATAAATATATGTTACACAGATCTTGGCAATTAATCTTAAATCTTCCCCAGCACCAAAAAAAATTTGAACACTTTGATTAATATGTTATTGCAAATTGCGTTGATGATAAAACTGTGTAAGATTCTCTGTTCCAACCCATGTATTATGCTGCGATTGAACATTTGCTTTTCTTTGGGTGGTTATCAGGACTTTGAGTATCTGAAACTCTATGCTTTGAGGTATGGTAGAGATGAAGCAGCTGCTCTCCTTGAGAAGACCGGTGTATACCAAGGCCCCGAGCGTTACACCCTTGAGCATATGCCAATTGATATAATGCGAGGTGAGATCTTCAATGCCTGCCGATCATGAAGTAAACCTCTATACTTGCTTAAATGCACGAGACTCGTGGGAGAGATGAACGCATATTTTCATGTGGAGAAATGAAGTGGTTTTACTTCCTCACTCTCGCATTTGATTTCTTGGCAAGGTGTGCCGACCAATTAGCTTTCAGTGAGATCTTCAATTCGTCCAGATTATTGTAAATGTGCTTGTTTCCCTGCTGTTTATTTTCTAGTTTTACTCTTTTTTTTTGCTATCTAGTATTTGTCTCCTTAAATTTTAGGCAAATGTAAATCTCTAAAAGCAGGATGTCACTGATTGGAGTGGATCCCCTCTTTGATTTCCCTCTGTTTTTAATTTAATTTTGATCTATATCTTGATGATAATGCAAATGACAAATAATGATATCTAATTGATAGGCAATTAATTACATATGCGAGAGGTAAGTCTTAAAAATACAATCATACTAATGTGAACTAGAATATAACATTTATAATTTTTAATAATAAATACTAAATATTTGTTACTCTATTTTCAATGTGATCAATTAATATTACTTTTTTTTTCTTCTAAAAAAGGTTTTCTTTTATATAAAAAATTAAAAAAATAAGACGGCGAAGTTACTAGAAAAATGTTAAAAATATATGTATTTTTATCATAAAAAAGAATAAGCTCGTTGAGAATTGTAAATAATTATAGAGAATGTTATAAATTTTTAACTCTTTAATCATATTGTACAGGACAAACAAAAAGATTAATGTTTTTTTTTTTTCATAAATGCCTATAGTTGGGACCGAGCAAAATTATTTGTCCATCATTTTTAAGATTTATAATTTTGACAATATTTATTGTGTTCGATGAATTATATATTTTACTGTTTGTCTTCTTAAAAAAATAAAAAAGAAAGTGTCCATCTCTAACTAAAGAAAATTCTTAAAAAGAATTAACACATGTTTCTAAGCATTTTATTGAGCTGAACGAATTTGAGTGAGAAAAAAAGGCCAGCCTACCCACCAACCCCCAGTCTCCCAGCCTGCCCCCTTCCCAGTCCAACTTTTTTTACTTTTCTTTCTTTCATTGCCTCTTGGCAATCTCATTTCCTTTCATTCTAGTCCAACCTTTTTTTTTTTTCATTCAAACTCATTCATTTTAATAAATTTTTTAGCTAAAAATTAATTTTATAAATTTTTTAAATTACCATATTTTTTTCAACATTTGAAACCCAGCGTTAATTATTTTTCTAAAAAAAAAAAAAAGAGGGAAAGAAGGGAAGGAAAAGTTTTTTCACCTGTGTTGCTGGTGGGCATTTCTTCTTTTTTTAAGAAGGCAAATTAACCCACTTGACCTTGTGGTTAAACTCACCCACTTGACCAGAGGACCAGAAGGTTTTGGGCGAGAAAGATAGGCCATGTCGATAGCTCATAAACTGATTTAAAAATATTTTAAAGTATTTTTGGAGAGGTAAATAATTCAAAAGATTGACCCACTCTCGAATCCCACCAAGTCCCTTTTTTTCTCTTCTCTCTCCCATAAAGAATTAGTAGAGCCATTGACCCATGCTTGGTGCATTCACAGGCAGCACCTGACCCCACAATCTACAAAAAATACCATATACCAAAAGCCAAAAAAAAAAAAATCAGTGTTAAGGGCATGTTAGAATCCAGATTCAATGCGAGACTTTTTGCAGGATTTGGAATCACAAAGAAAGCAAAAAAGCAAACTACAAAGATAATCAAATTGATGATGATTACTTCTGGACCTGTCTCTGAGTTTTTTTCCTTTTTGACATTGTGCAGTTTCACACCCTTACAGCTGTATATTGGTGGCATTCAATGGCCCCAAATGAGTACCCAAAGTTTTTATCAGCTTAAAAAATACTTATCATTAGCTTATTTGCTTTTTAATTTGAACAAGTTGGATAAACATATATATAAATAGCTTTCAGTTTGCTTTTTTGGCTTTAAGCCAATGATTTCAAGTACCAAACTTTTTAATGCCATTTTTATATGTTTTTAACTTAATAACAAGTTTTCGGAGTCTAGGCGCTATAAAAAGCGTTTGATACAACATCATTTTCCGAATAAATCCTTTTTAGATTTACAAAAAAAAAAAAAAAAGTCTTATCCACCAACTATCTCCCCAAAAGTTTATTTACCAACCAAAAAAAAAAAAATCCCAAAAGTTTTAAAATAAAAGCAATAAATAAAAAAAAAATTCAGAACTCCTCGTGTGGAATCTTTAATTGGATTTGGAGGTCCTATAAGGATTGTGCTCTAACCATCAACAGTGATGTGTGTATGGAAATGTAAAAGTGCTTTTACAAATTTTGATCGATATTCCATATATAGCTTTGGTTTCTCCGGTAATGTTAATTTTGTTCGTTTCATTAGAGTTTATTATGATACAATTTTTTGTTTATATTGAATTAGTATAGAATCCTAAAAACAGGATAATATTATGCCTTGAATTGTCCTCGTCCTTGGATATTTAAAAGATATATTTAATTTATAATTGGTTGGATTTTAAAAGAGTTTAAAAATCTATAAGCATTTAATTCAGAATTCAGATAAATTTATACAAATCAAGAACTATTCCATTTATATTTTAATAAATTTAATAAAAATTTATTAAAATATAAATGTATTTAATTAAAATTTTATAAAAAAA